>PNEQ01076715.1:0-20831 GCA_003012365.1 Medauroidea extradentata | reverse complement strand
TCGTGTGTCGTGGGGTTTTACACGCAAATCACAGACATGTGGTGTTACAGTAACCTTATTGTGATTGGTACAGTCAAATGAGAAACGTCACAGTTCAAAGGCACGCTGCCAATATATGTGAAGCAGAACTGCAGACGTGCACATAAGGCACTGGAACAAAGTGGGGCAAAATTCTTTTCGCGAAAAGTTCATGTCTCTACCTATAGGAAGGGGCCGGAAAATTTCGCGGCTTCAATGACCTGCATGTTAGAATGCTCTGTCCTATGCATACTCAAGCCCCGACTATTTGTCCACTAGCTGCTACTCAGTCGAACAGCAGACAATGAACGAATAGACGGAGCTTGAATATGCATAGGACAATGGATTCTAGCCTGCAGGTCATGGAATTCGCGAAATTTTCCAGTCTTTACTAGAGCCACGATTTTATGGCGAAAAGATTTTTGCAACATTTGGTTTCGATGCGTCATGTGCACACCTGCAGCTCTGCTACATCGTCTGTGGTTGGATGATTTTACTCTCACCGGCTTTGGCAAATTATAGACGTACAGACTCACAATTATCTTATTCTGATTGGTGCAGTCAAATGAGAAACGTGTCTTAACATAGACACGCTGCCAATTACCTTGAAACAGAACTGCCGATGTGCACGTGAGTCACTGAAACAAAGTGGGGCAAAAATCTTTTCGCGACAAAATCGTGGCCCTAGTCTTTACCTATAGGCTGTTCACTATAAGCAGTACACTCAGCAGAACTGCCCAAGGAAAACTGTATGCAGTGCTCACTTTATTGTGAACGGCCTATACAGGGCGTTGCCTACCTTGGACGTGAAGTGAATAGATTTTGGCCAGCGTTTGGCATCTAGGTCATTAGCGTTGGTGAGAGATGACATGAGGTGAGTATGGAGCAGCGCCGGAATGAAGGAAACGGGAGATCACCGAGAAGCAGTGTATTACATACGCAGGTCAGCGTCTCCCCTAGCAGTTACAATTATATTCCGAGTGAGTTGGTGCGACGGTAACACGTTGGCCTCGCATTCGGGAGAGCCCGGGTTCGATCCCCGGCTCCGGTCATCCTGATTCCGGTTTTCCGTAGTTTCCCGAAATCGCTCCAGGTGGATGCTGGGATGGTTCCTTAACAAAGACCATGGCCGATTCCTCTCTCAGCTCTTGTCATTGTACCAAGTTGTGTTTCACCGTCTCTAATGACCTCGTTGTCGACGAGACGAGAAGCCCACTTACCTTACCTTACCTAACACTTATAAATACTTCCCTAAGATCCACCTACATTGCTTTTACTATTACAAGCTGTAGGCTTAGTTTTCGATAAGCGCATTACGAACTGTTGAGTAACTGCATATTTAAGGTTTGCAAATTATTTTTTCTCAGACTATAAACTTGATGGCATTACACATTGAGCTTGGCTTTGTACAGTGCCGTCCACGTGTAAGCTAATCGTACAACATGCACGCGATCTTTTCAGGGACTATTGATCATGAGACAACTGTCGATTACGAAGACACTTAATTTCCTCTTTGATGTAGGGGAAATGTTTAACATCCCATATGTAGCTTGCGCTTTAAAAAAATTGTAACTTAGATCCTTGGTAATAACAGGGGGGAGGGAGGAATCAGTCATACATATATAGTAATTTTGCCACAGGTTAAGAGCATTAAAAAAGGGAGGGGGGAATCGTGGTTTTATATTTGTATGAAATAGTTATAGCTTTGTAAACATAAACTTACTTGGAAGTACGTTTTCCTCTTCCAAAAATAAATTAGCTCGACCAGTTTTTCCCATAATGACGTTTCGAAGTCATAATTTGCATGTTTCTACTTTATGCACTTTACAAAAACCAATAAACATAACAAAATGAAATAAGTCACATTTAAACTACCTGTCGTGGGCTAAGTCTTGAAGTACCCCATATAAAACTTTTCAAAAATAATTACTTTGTTTTATTCTAAAATTCAGATTATTTTTGCTACTTTTAGCAGTGTTTTAACTAGATAAATATTATGTTATTGGTTTTATATACTTCGAGCAGTTTCTCGTGACATGAAGTGTCACTGTTAATTATTTAACTTCATTATGTTTATTTTGTTTTCGCGGGGCGCACGCAGTAAAAACATGCAAATTTTTTCTTTGAAATGCCATTATGAATAATATTTTCATAAGAGGAAACTTTACACCCAAGTGACATCTAAAAAACCTACAAATACAAAATAATTATTTTTCCCGACTTGGAACATCCTTAAATCAAATATTTTGTTAATGATGCACGCCTACGTTAGAATAAAATCAACGTGAATATTATCCTCATGAATAGTTGGTTATAAGTATGTCTTCTCAGCAGAACTTACAAGTTGAGCTGGAAGAGGAACGTAGGCAGTACTTTCGAAAGTAACGAGTCGAAAGCGAAGAGCCTGTGGACAGCGATAAGTGTACGTCAGTTAAGAGCCCTATCTGGCACATGGACATTGTTGCAGCATGAGAGAACTTTTTTTTTTTTTACGAAATACTACTAAACGTGTGTTCCATATCTTTATCTACGAATAGAAAACTCTTAAAACAAGGCTTCGGTTTTTCTTCTACATATTGTGCTTAGAAACAAGGATTCGCGGCAGCTCAAAATGACTAAAAACGGATTTTTCCGACTGGTCGAAGAAAATACCGAACAGAATCGTAAAACAAATATAAAGAAGCATGCGTTGGACATCCCCACGCACTTTCCGTAAATATAATAATAGGGTCGCTGCTTAAAGCCCCATAGGAAAACGCCAACGTCCAAAACTCTGCAGGCCGTTTTCATGCCCCGCGCACAAGGGCGACACGATTGTTGACGCACGAGACAGTCTAGACCTAATCACCTGCCTGTTTCTGTACCTCAAACACGACTCTAGCGCCTGCTGTATAGGGCTCTTAAGCCTGTCAGCTCGTGTGTACAGTATCGTGTGGCTGGCTTAGTGGTGATTGTCCCATGGCGTTGGCACAGATCTGTGAAGGAGCCTGATCCGTGGCTTTGACAGGGAACAAGCGAGGAGGTCAACTTGCACAGGAAGTGGCATTACGTCGTCAACTTGCCGCTGTAGACCTTCCCCTCAAAACACGCTTCTACACTCAGCCAACATAATGTCGGTTCGATGTTTCACTATGGTAATTACTATCGTGTTTCAATACTGATAACAGTTTAAGGGCACTGCTGCTGCTCCAGAGTCCTGACGAGAGAAAGTATTGGGATTTGCATGTTAAATTAAGTGGGACTCGGTATCTGTCGAACCTGACATTTTGTGCTTCTTGGTGCGACTCACATGGCTGTAGATGTTTTTTTAACACTGTGTACTGAGAGCAAATAAGTGTTTTCATTCCAAAAACAAAATCCCTCGAAATCACCTACTCATATATTTCCTTACAAATTTTCATTCCTATAGGAATAAATTTAGCTTGCGAATGCAAAAAAAAAAAAGCTTCTGTCCGAAAGCGATATCGTAAAATGTAAGCCCCACCTAATATTATCTTATGTGTAAATAAGTTTATATGATTTCGCATGGACGCTGGGGTTGACACGCTGTTAATATTGAAACCGTGTAATACATAATGTTTGGAAACTCGGTAATTTAACTACTGGTAATGGACTCTTCGGATCACTTATAATACAAAAGCTCTGTACACTTATAACACTACATAATGTTTATAACATCTGATTGGGTTAAAAATTGTTGCCGACAGTGAGAAGCGACCATGCGTATAGAACAGTTTGCATAGACGACGTTGTAGGCAACGTGGCACTTAAAAATAAAATTAACCAAAATTGCATATAGATTGTTGATTAACTTATTAAAATTGATGTCGATTTTTTTAGGATGTGTTTGGCGTCTAAAGCTTGTATCTGCAGAGTTCAACAGAAATGCCAGGCCAAATTAAATCCAGGTTAAATAACGTTGGTGTATGTAAAACAGAGAAAGAGTTAAACAGAACATGGTGCGCCTGGTAGTTCTTCTACTATTATTACCTCCTTGAAGTTCGCTACAACCTCATTCGTGAGGTATTCGTGAGGTATTCGTGAGGCTCGCTACAGAACACACGTATTATGTGCGAGTATAATCAATTTATTTTATTTTATTTCATTTACTAAATTTATATACAGCAAGGTTCAGCACTTGGCCGGTTTACAACTTGAAGTGTTTTAAACAATAATGTTGAGGAAAACTTAATTTATAGTAAATATAGCGATTAAATACAATAACGATGGTAAATACTTAAAGCTACAAAAACAAATTTGGTACATTTAATAATACATTTCACATAAAAAAATTTTTTTTGATCGTACATTTCACTATAACAATGTGTTTACAGTTTCAATTAATTTTAATCAATTAAAAAATTTTATTCCGCCATCAAGGCAGCCACGCAGTTTCTTTTAAAGCTGCTTAGCGACTTAGTTTGCTTTAAAGGCTCTGGCAGTTCGCTCCAGTAGCGACTTGCTAAATAAGTAAAAGATTTTTGGAAAACAGCTTTCGTATGTTTGGGGATTTGTGCATTATTTTTATTTCTAATACTAAATGTGTGTATAGTTGAGCCGATAATTAGTTTCAAGTGTAAGTAACTGGGTGAGTGATTCACCATTTTTTTTAATTGCATAATAAAACACATTTTACTTCTATTTTGCATCGTGAGCCACTTAGAAATTTTTAATGCTGGGCTAATGTGGTCTCTTTTCTTCAGATTAAATATGTATCGTAAACAATAGTTCTGCAACTTCTGTATCCTATCTTTTGTGATTTATCTAAACTAACACATAATCCTGCGCAGTAATTGAAGGGAGCGAGTACTAGTTGGACACATACTTTCATTTTAAGATGTTCTGGTAACAGATGTACAAATTTATGAAAATGTTTGAGTCGGAAATAAGCTGTTTGCAAGCATTTAGAAGTTTGTTTGGCCCATGTCAAGTTTTCATCCAATACAATACCTAGGTTGCGGTACTGCTGGACTCTAAGGATACCAGTTTTATTTATTTCAATGCAGGGGAATTCTGATACCTTACTTAAAATTCTTGGCGTGCCGAATACCATGTAACTGCTTTTTTGGGGATTTAGCTTAGGTCTGCTATGTTGACACCAACTGTTTAGCTCTGCGAGGTCAGCATTGATTTTAGATACAGTTTCACTTACTCACTTACATCTTCTACAGATGATTCAATAAACAACTGGATGTCATCAGCATATTGGTGACAGTTCATGTGCCTGAGAATTTTTGGCAGCCCTTTATATATATATATATATATATATAGAGAGAGAGAGAGAGAGAGAGAGAGACAGACAGAGAGAGAACAGTAGAGGACCTAGTATAGACCCTTGTGGAACACCTGCACGAATGTTTCGTTTCGATGAGGTCAGTGGACCGTTACTAGAATTAAAGTATACCTGCTGTTGTCTGTCGCTCAGGTAGCTATGGAACCATTCACACGTTGCTCTGGACAGACCTATTTCTGCTAGGCGTGATAATAGTATACAATGATCTAATGTGTCGAACGCTTTCGTGAAGTCTAGGAACACTACTATTGATATTTTAGATTCATCCATCGCTTTTTCAATTATTTTGGAAGTTACCGGAAGAATGCTGATAGGCCTAAGGTCCTTAAATTCCTTTGGTTTTGTCGTTTTTGCGAGCGGTACAATTTTTTCAATGTGGTTGAGAGTGAAAATAAAAGCTTTGCGTAATAACTTGAGAGATTTATATTGCTGATTTAATATGTCTGTCGTTCCCTAGATTTAAACAATAATTTGTGGCCAATTTTTTAAACATTTTGTAGTTGTTTTACAGTTTCCGCAGGAAAATTGTTTGAAATTTGATTTCATTTACCTCTGCAAATCATTACTATAGGCTGTTCACTATATACTGAGCACTCAGCCGAACTTGTAATTAATTAAAAATATTTGTTATTGGATCAATAGATATTAACTTTTGAGAGTGTTGAAACGTTCACACTGGTTTTTAGTTACATGGAAGTTCTCATATTAAAATTGGTGAAGATGGCTGCAAAATGGCTGAAAGAAAACTTTATACAATGCTCACTTTATCGTGAACGGCCTATAGTATCTATATCCTTAATTACCTTAAGAAAGGAACACATTGATTTGAATACTTTACTGTTTGTAGTTGCCGTACACAATACGGGCTGAGATTCATAGTGGTGTAAATCACAAATATTTAGTACTGTCGTTGTTATTCGTACTATACACATTTCCTAAAATAATTTTCTGTAACAAATATTTCACTCTTAACGTAATTTCTGTATGCCATTTGAGTATTACAAAAATGTAATGCATTTTTGTGTGATTACAATTAATAGTATAGGCCTACGAGAAAACTATTTAAACTGACTTCACACCACCATGAATCTTAAGCCCCTCATATGTAAAAGAAGCTTTAATTCAAACAAATTCATTTTAAAACAATTTCAACTACGCGTGATGCAATTTAAAATGTGTTAATAAATTGAACGTATAGTATATCACAACTTCAAAAATAAAATTCAAGCTGAAAACTACTCAGCTTTGTACCCGCTGTTTCCGTTTCAAGAAGCGTATGCGGTAATGATGAATTCTTCCGTGTCTCTTGAAAAAGACCAGGCGCCGGGAAGACATTAATTACCATCGTAAGAGAATTAATGATCTCTCAACACATTAGAAGCATGCATGTCCTGTTCGTCGCATTTTCGTCACCACAATTAATTAAGATGATATTAATCAACTATTATTCACGCAAATATAGCAACTTTAAAGGAGTATGAATTTAAGATTTAGTGTTAACGTAATTTTGACTGTAAGAACACCACTAAATGGGGATTACCTTTGAAATTTATTGGACTTTTTTTGTATTCTATGTAAATATTATTATAGTAAATTACTAATATTTTTCTGATATTACTTCTAGACGTGGCAAGTAGTAAAAACTTGGAGATTTTGTGCAATCCCAAAAAAAAAAACCTTGCCAATGTAAAGCAATTTTTATTTCCTATAGAAAAACGCAGTAGTTATTGTGTTGCTTAAATTGTAGACGTTTAAAAAGGACTTTCTATGTTACTGTTCTTATTTCTTAACGCGTTATTCTGACAGTGTACTGAAATATAGAAGGCAAGTGTGAACAATAATTCAAGGCAAGTTAACATACACACACATTCGACTCGCTGAAAATAGGGCTTTACTTTTATTTTATTTTTGACTTCCTCGGTACATGCTGGGAAGCGAATACAAAAAAAACCTGTCGAAATTTACGTCTGATAACAGCACACACCCTATCAGTCACTCATATGGGAATCGGATCCTTAACCTCTTAATCCTAAGGCGCTTTGGCAATACAGTAGTTACTACGTGTATTACTTTTTAGTTGCTTTGTTACTTGGTGTAGTTAACTCACTCTTGGAAAATGGCATCCATCGGAACTGCTTAAAAATTATCAGCAGTCCGGTGCTCTCGATAGTAGATTACTTTGGATGTCGTGTTTGGGTAATTTCTACTACGGCGTATACTTTCACTAATGGAATAAATTAAAAGTAAAAAAAAATTAAACAAGTTCTTTAAAAATGAATTGAGAAGTAAAATAAAATTCAAGTTATATTTGTCATATATGTATGTAGTAGGTATATTCTACCCCTCTTTTTGTAACTCATCATAATGTTGACGTGTACGTCGATGGTAGAATGACCTATCTACGTACGCTTATATTATGATGATGTGTACCAAGAGATGCTGGGTTCTGAACCTAGAATATAACTACTGTGTACTGTGTACATATATGAGAAATGTAACTTTATTTATTTTATTTTTTTATTATCTTTGTCTTTTTAAACCTTTAATCTTCGTCTTCAGGGTGTCGTTTTCGTTGTGTAGATTTTTTTTTAAATTAATTTTTTAGTTTGTATGTTTCTGGAGACCGGAAGAAATGTTGGTCCACCCTCCCAGTGATTACGGAATAAAAGGGTAAGGCATTTAATTAAACAGAGTGCGCCCGATGCCCCGTGGTACGATAGCGACAGTGCATTTGTGCCACCTCCTGCCATTCAGCTCCTCAGCGTGTACAACACCAAAAAAAACATAAATATTGCTTTTTACTTCACTTATTTTTAACTATATAGAAGTAGTATATATGTATTATAATACCATGATATTGCATAAATCTGCCAAATTTCAGCTCAGTCGGATACAAGCAAGTGGTAGAAAATTGGTTTGCAGTTTTTTAAATGGACAACTTACGTACATACGAACATTACTATTTAAACAAAAGCTTGTGAAAATAAGATTGACATCGTTCTAGTATTCGTGCACTGATAAAGTTGCTTTCAATAATCGTTATAAACGCACACGATAGGGTAAACCTGCCCTACTTCGTGACGCAAAGGCTTCCAACTTTAATACCAGAAATATGTTAAACATTTTAACTGTCTTATGTTTGACACATTAGTCACTTATTTATGTAACTACACATTCCTGGCAGTTGTTTGTAACCTAGTGAACTAGGTGTGCAGAACCTACCCAATTATGTGAAGCGCAGCATGGTTTATCATGATATTAAGAGGGCGTGGTACATAATTCAACGCTAAACGCATTAATCTATAACTGTAGGTTTCTTGAGGCCAATTAGCAAAAAAATAAACAATAGCAATCCTAGACAATATAGCCAACGTTTTCAACAAAATTGTGTCCAGTGTAACGAACTTCACAGGTACAATCTCTGACGCCAGAACCTCGTGTATTTAACTGCGGCTCAAGAGATCACGCGTAACGTATTAGTAATTTTGGATAAATAATTACTCATAAATTTGGCAAATACAATTATCTAGGATTGTCATTGAGTATTTTATCCATATTGGCTTCGAAAAAAGCTAAGAAATCAATTGATGTTTTCAGTGTTTATATATATATATATATATATATATATATATATATATATATATATATATATATATATATATGTCACGCACTCTTAAGGTACATCACTGTATATGGTCGGTGTACCCTATGCAGCTATTACTCTACTGAGGGCACAAAGATGTAGCGGTCTAACAATATTCAGTCCACCCACAATGTAAAGTCGCACACATATAGGTCTGATAATTTTGGGGCCCAGGGAGTTTCCCAGACACGTCTTGATTCGTAGCAGTATGGGTCATGGCTCTATTTTGCTGAAACCATCACAGGGAAATGAAGAAATTTTGGTCAGCTCTTAACATCGAGGTATTTAACGCTGGTAAGGGGTTACATGATGATGGAGCAGCGCCGAAATGAAGCATTACAACATAATACTGCCTAACTGTTACATTTTTAATGGCCAGGTTCTCTCTATGTTATTCTCAATGTCATGCTCCACTTTGCATTTCAAGTTCTCTCATTGTTCTGGCCCATGCGAGTTATTCCTTCGAGGACAGCAGAGGAGTTATCTTAAAACCGGTCTATGTAGTCGGGCGTGGTGTTCAAATTGTTACAAACGGGAGGAGGTGAAATGTTACCTCTTCAGATTAAGGGCGCGGTCTACCGCAATTTTCATCACCATTTATTAATTTTTTACTTGTACCAGATTTTTTTCTTATTTTAGACACTAAATGTGACTAAATTTGGCTCTTATGAAATTTTTATATATCTCATAGTTTAGGCGTAATGGCTTGTTAAAGTCATATTTTGCATGTTCCCGTTTTAACGACTACACTAAAACCAACTGCTTTACCAAACTCAAAAAAATCACAGTAGATAAAGACGTTGCAGGCTACAATGCAATGCTCATAAAAATAAAGAATAAAAAATATTTGTATTAAAAAAAATGCTGATACGGAAAATAAAAATTTTAAAAATTCAATATTTTTTAAAAATTTAAATAATTTTTATTCTTTATTTTTATGATCATGACATTGTAGCCTGCAATGTCTTTATTCACTGTGATTTTTTTAGTTTGGTATATCAGTTGGTTTTAGTGTAGTCGTTGAAACGGAAACATGCAAAATATGACTTTAACAAGCCATTACGCGAAAACTATGAGAGATAAAAAAATTTCGTAAGAGCCAAATTTAGTCACATTTTGTGTCTAAAATAAGAAAAAATATCTGCTACAAATAAAAAATAAAAAATAAAAAATGGTGATGAAGATTGCGGTAAACCGCGCCCTTAACCGGGTGAGTTCTCGTAAACGCCCGAAGATATCGGTCGTGCGGTTCGTGCCGTCATAGGGATGGTCACTCGAGCACTAGTGGTGTAGCAGTAACCTTGTTCTGATTGGCGTAGTCAGATGAGTGACGCCTCTGCTTTTTAACACATTCTACCAATAACCATCAAACCCAGCAGCAGATGTGCACGTAAGACATTGAAAAAAATTGTTCCAAAATTCTTTTCACCAAAAATCACTGGCTCTGCCAATTGGAAAAGTGACAAGAATGTACATTTGTGTCGGGTTTAGCGTTTGCCCAAAATAAAATGCCCACTTTTCAGGTCCATTAGTATTTATCATTGGTTTATGTTAGTCGCCTCCTTAAAGTACACACAAAAATATCTCGAAGGCATGTGATGGACAGCTGCAAGTTACGCAGAAGTTAGCTCACTGCTGTATGGTCTCTTCGTAGCCTATACTCAAATGAAACCGTGGCTACCATAGAAGCGGGTTGAACCGAACCTAATGCGACCACTCACGAACTAGCTGCTGAGCATCATTCCACACGTAGTACGACGTCAGTCAGCTAGCTATTTAACTAATGCTTTCTAGTGGTTGTTATGAGAACGAGGAAGTCAAGTGGAGTTCTAGTACAATGATTATAGAGAATGGTATATCGCGAAAAATGTTCGTGCCAACATACCCTTGAAAACGCCGTAGTTTCTTGCGTCGTGCATGACTGGGTGATATACGCCTGACATGACGTAGCTGTCTGCAGGCCAATAACAGACATGAAATATTACAACAGCGAGATTCTTATTGGCTCAGTCAAATAAGGAAACGGCTCCACGTACAAACGAAAGCCAGTAACGTTGAAATCTAGCAAACAGTCTAGTTTTCCCGCGGTAAATCATCTTCTCTAACAATGATTTACAGTTTGTGTGTGTACGAATTTAAAACAGGAAATTAAAAACTTATACATGGTCATGAGTTAGTTTTAAATTTCCTCTTCCACACGCATGGAAGTGTCCACCCTATTCTCTTTACAAACGTTTTAATATTTATAGAAATGTCGTGCTACCAGTCACACACAATTCCCCCTCAATAATTTGTATTTTTTTATTTTTATTTTTTGTTTGCTCTTTTGTTATGTTATTTACTGTAAAATGTAACTCTCCATGTGTGCTTTTGACTCAGCGATTTCAAATCATTAAAAAAAATAATGCATTTAATTGATTACGCTCTACCTTATCTGTTGTAATACTGACGGCATAATGTGGAAATTATTTCTTCCCTAACAACTTCTATAAAGTTGATACATTTGTGTGTTAAGAATACTAGGAATTAACGTCGTTAAATAATATTTGTTTGCTTAAAAGTTTTGTTTAGATCAATGGATTCATATTAGTGAACGAGACCAATGGCCATTTTATGTTAGTGAAATTACATTACGTAAAGAACGAAACTGAGCTGGCCTCTCGGATAACTGCCAATAGTGATACATTCATGTCTGAGAAGCGATGTGCAGTTCGATGGTATTTTTGTACTATTTTTTTTTTGCTCTGTTAGTTATGTAAGTTGATCTCACAAGAACCAACAAGTGAAATATTTGCTGACGCACACAAGGAAATAAATATTAACATCCGTACAAATATGTGTGTTAAGATGAAAAACATTGCAAACATGTGGGCTCCGTTCCATGGCAGCGTGCAAAATATTTTTCATGCATAGTGCTGTAATTGAGTTTAATACTGTATGCAGTATTTTCTGAAGTGTGTCTAATTAGAGTAACTAGTTGCCTCAAATTTGCTACGTCATCGGCGTATAGCCGAGCAGTTATTATTGCAGGGCGTCGTTAACACCTTTCCTGTTTCGCACGAGTTAGTTATTTCGGACAGTAATTCTGCTGTTTACCACAAAAATAAATAAATATAACATTTTTTAAGTAACTTCATTTATGGCCTAAAATTGTAGAGAAATTGGGCAGTGGGTATAACATAAAACCCTAAAATATATTTTGCAAAATTTATATAAAAAATGAACAGGAAAGGGGCGGAAAAGGGTGGAAATGGAGTGGAATAAAGGACGTTAACGTTCACGTCAATTTATTATTATTTTTTGTGTGTGTTTCTTATTGCAAAACATAAGTTTTCATGTTGTATACTTATTTGGGCAATGTATCAATAACTGCAATCTTGTTGTATGTTAACTTGAATTATTGTATTCAGATCATGAAGTACGCATAAAACGGTTTTGTGTAAAATGTAATATCTTCCACCTCCAAAATAATTTGTAACTAAGGACGCCGATAGTTATTCCTCCATTTACGATTGGATACAGCACAAGAGCTTGACAACATACCTTAAGTTTTTTGTTCGTCTTTGTTTTGGTTGTACTTTCCCACACCACAGTAATGTAAATCGACAGTGTTTGTCGAATAAGCGGCTTGGACTTACCAAAAGTTTCATCGCTTCAGTAGTGTAAATAAATAATAAAATAAAATTTTAAAAAAAATATTTTTAAACAACAATCAGTTGTATAAATGTGAGCATGAAGTAAGTTAGTGCAGCCCACTACCAATATAGTAACTGCTTCTTTGAAAAGAAAAGCGTAAATACATTATATACCTTGAGGTAGTTCAGTAGTTTAAATTTATTTCGTGAAAAGGTTTTAGCAATATTGTTAGTTTAATTGCTCACTCGTTACACCGTAGCATTGTTAAACATTTTTAACCCATACACATTTCGATATTTATATGCTTCAATTTACGTTTCAATATAAGTATGAATTTAAATTCGATTTTTTGTTTTAAAACGTATTTTTTTCGGCTTAAATTCTGTTACCCAACTGTATCTATAAAGTTTTTTGTAACGTTTAACAGTGTTGCGTTTCCCAGTTGTGCAAATCGCAATTGTATAGAAGACAGTTGTATCGTTTCTACGTTCCACTTTTGTATTTTGCATGCATTTCTGTTGCGACATCCTAGTTGTAAAATTCTAAGAACATTGATTCACGTAACATAAATACAAAATATGTCAAATATCTAGCATATCCAGTCATTGGCATTCAAAGGATCCGTTTGGTTTTATATGGTACCATAAAAGCTATGTAAATTGCTCAGGGTATTTAATAATATACACATTCATTAATTTAGGTGAATTTTCTCCCAAATAGATAAAACCGAAAACAAACAGGTGAAATGTTGGCACGCGAATATTTTTTATCTATTTATGTAGTGTTAAATTCACGACTTTGTGACGTCGTTTATTATTTAAATTACTTGCGAAAACCTGTTTTTTTATGTGCCTTAAACACACAGTTTTGTCCCGGTGTTCTACCAGAATTCGCGGAACTTGAAGTATGCAAATGCTCAGGAGGTAATTTACATTTAATTAAAATTATGCCGGTGCGTCAGGCAATCCTCAAGGTCGCTCGGTTAGTAGCACTCTTTCCTAAAGACAGTTCTGTGACATACATCAAACTTAGAGCGAAACATATCAGTCATCAATAGTAGTAGCATTAAGAGGGCGTGGTACATAATTCAACGCTAAAAGCATTAATATATAACTGTAGGTTTCTTGAAGCTAATTTGTGAAAATTTAACAATAGCAATCCTAGACAATAGTTTTAGCCAACGTTTAAAACAAAATTGTTAAAATTGTTTCCAGTGTTACAAACTTCTGAGGTACAATCCGTATAAATCAATTGATGTTTTCAGCGTTTATTTATCTACCACGCACTCTTAACCAATCAACATTTCAAACAGCTACACGCTTTATAAGATGTGATTTTATGACACTGATTCGTCATGAAACTATTAAATAACTGTCCAGTTATCGCTTATCGGTATGACTCGTGAATATTTTTAATTGTGTAACGTTGTTCAGACTCTGAAACATTTAATTATTATGAATATGATCTTCAACGCATGTTGCTCAGTATACTGGTAGCCTATTGGACGAGTAGGCCTATAACAAAATACAATTTATTCAATCTTCTTTCCTACAAAATACCCTATAGACTCGTAAAATTACTTTTAATTTAAAAATAATGTTGTATTGCTGCTTTTTGGTATGTTGTACACACATTTCCAACTTTTAATAAATGTTCTCGCATTTTGGTAATGCAGTAGGTAAATGATTTGCATATTGTAGCTGTTCACTGATGATATTTTAATATCCATAAAATCTAACCTAATGCACTAATTTGTATCAACAACCTTTTAACCATGCGGTATGTATGCCATCAATGTTTGTCTTAAATTGTTGGTTTTTTAAGTATTCAAAAAGTGAACTAGCCGTAGTATGATACTTGTGACTAGGGACTGGAAAAATTGGCGGGTTCACTGACCTGTAAGCTAGCCTGCAAGAATATATGTGGACTCAAGTACACAACAGCTGTTCATTGGCTGCTTGCTGATACAGTGAAATGGGCCTGCATTTAGTTACATTGTTATTATAGGCTCGTCGACTTCGAAGATGGTGTCAAATAAGTAGAGCCCACGATTTTCGGTGGGAAGAATTCTGCAACAGTTTGTTTCAATGCCTTACGTGCACATCTGCAGGTCTGCTTCTTGATTGTTGGCAGAATGTGTAATTGCACAGGCGTGGCTCATTTGACTTGTGCCAACAGGAACAAGGGTACTGCGGCACCACACGTCTGTGATTAGCGGGTAAAACCCCCGAGACGCTGAGAATTTAAAACAGCCAATCACCGACCACGAAGCTGAGCTGCATATGTGCACATAAGTCATTGAAACAAATTGTTGCAGAATTCTTTTCACCAAAAATCGTGGGCTGTACAAATAAGTCAACGGCGAATTGTGAAAGTAGCACTGACTTGCAGTTGCTGGGATCCTAGCTTGCGCCTGAAAGAAAACGCGAATTTTTCAGGTCTCTACATATGACGTATCTGTACATACACGAATTTGTGGCGAAAGATTTTTGCACCATTTGGTTTCAACTCCTCACGCGCACATCTGCAGCGGCATTGAAACAAAACGTTGCAAAAATTTGTTCGCGACAAAGTCGTGGCTTTACATATCAGATGTTGTCGGGCTAAAGTATGTCAGGTAGTCATGTGAATGATGTTTAATAGTAAAGAGACGTAACACCATGTATTCCTGATTGAATACGCAACAGTATTCTAAATAGGTATTAAAGAGTGTGTGGTAGATTAATAAACGCAGAAATCACTATTGAAATCCACACGTTTTTGAAAGTCAATGTGCAAAATCTACATAAAGACAAGCCTAGATAATCATATTATAGGCGGTTCGGAATAAAGTGAGCACTCAAAAAAGCCCTGTTTAATTTCTCTTTGCAGCAAATTCGTATCTTTCCGCGCGCAACGTCTCAACGACGGGAAATGTCTAACCTATATAGACACGTCACTTAATGCTTGCGCGTTTAAGATAAATTGTGCAGTCGATAAGAACCTATGTAGTTTGACAAAAAACGTTTATTAATTATGTAAAACATAGTTACGTCAAATTTAGTTCATTTTATTTCAGTATTGCTGTATTTAAATAGGAAATTACACGGAACTACTTACTGCAATATGCTGCCAACCATACAAGCAGTAAAGTAACTATTGTTAACGTTGAATCATGTGAAGTAACGGCTAGTGACTTTTTTCAAATGTTAAATCTCCAGTGCTCACTTTATTCCGAATGACCTATAGTCAGCTTTATGAACATGAACGACGCACATTTCGAACACTTGTTGTGTTGTTGTAATGTCTTCGTCCACAAGTGCAGCATTTTGATGTTTTGATCCTCGGGAACACTGTTATATAGCGTTCCTGTCGTAACATGTAATGTGTCATATTGGAAAAACCATTGGTTTCCAGAACTATGTTTATTAGCATTATTTGCTTGTTTTATCGTCCTCGACACACCCGTTTGGTTTGTATCGGTAATTACCAAATACGCTGTACGAGTTTTACGTACATCCGATTTGTACATTTTGAAGTACTGCAGTCTGAAAATGCGGTTTTTTATTATTTTTGAGTGCTTAGAAATTGTGTTTTTAAATGATCATGTTGTCTTAAAAATTATATTTCGCCCTTGTCCAAAGTGTGGTTTCTTATCATACGTTGGCACAATGGGTTCGTGTGGAATAGTTTCGTAAAAAAATGTATTAACGAACACAGTGCAACGCATTTGAAGCTTATGTTAGGCGGCGCCCCCAGAGAGTATCATGCATGAATTAACACTGAACATGTTATGTGAAAACGTGTTTTTTTTTTAATCAGTACTTCACAGCTGGAATGAATTTTAGGATAGTCTTACAAATGAGGAAATATAGGGATTGTACGTTTTTCAAATTGACATGGTATAGTTTATCGGTTCATTCACTTGTTGCAATCCGTAGCCTACGACATGGTTTCTGTTACTTTTGGGACCACTTTAGTCGCTTACTTAAATATCACTTTTTTCTTGTCGGTTTATTTTTGGTCACAAGGTTACTGAAGTTGCACCAATTTCAGAAAATCGATTGTTTACAAATTTCCTGGTATGTCAAAAATATTGATACTCCACTGAAACAGAAGTCATCGAGAAAAAACGGACAAATGCAAGACGGTTGTTATCAAACCCCTTTATTATTATTAATATTATTATTATTATGATTCGTGGAAAGTTTTTTTTAAGTTTATTTTCGTAATTTTCTTTGGTGTTTTTTGATACAAAAACATTTCCTTGAGTATAGTTGATTTCAGTAAATACCTCACGACGCCATTGTCCGCTACGCATTGCCTTATTTCTGTGGGTGATAAGTTCGATAGTAATAGTAAAGGTTTGACTTTTTACGTATTATTTTGCGTAAGTTGAACAGTATTCGGATTAATTATAAAATAATATTTTTTCTCGATACGAAGGGCACTAAGTATTGTTTGTTTATTATAGTTGACTTTTCCTATGGGAACAATTTAAAACTCTTATTATCCGACTTTCTCATTGCAGTGATCTAGTAATAATGCTATATTATTTTTATATTACGAAAATTAAGGTAATATTTGTTTACTGAATGTGTTTCTGACGCATGAACGGGGTAGCAGCCACGCCTGTTCTATTTTATGCGGAACTATTAAACTTCTTCCCTTATTCTTCGAGAAGAATACACACTTGAAAACAACATGTATATAATTTTAAATTGCAGCATGCCTATTAGAAACGTAATTTTCGGAGTCCCTCATATTGCTGTACTGTTTAGACTTATGTAACTTTGAAAACACCAACAATAGCTGTACAACATAAAACTACAAGAATACGTTGGCCTCTACTTCACAGTATCCAAAAATGAAATTGTAGTGTGATTAGTTAAAGTGCCATAGGCTAAATACTACTAGGAAAACACTGCACACCAGTTTTGTGCACCGCGAATAGAGGCGACATGGTTGTCTTCGAGCGTGGCAGCCTGGCCCTTATCATTCACCTGTCTTCGCGCATCAAACGCGGACTGTTACATCCGAGGCGTAGGCTTCTTAAATTCACGCGTTGCTATTAATTAAATTAAGTCAAGGAAATTACGCGAATGTGATGCAGTGTTGTTTAATAGTATAGTCCTCCCTTCTTACATCATTCCCATAATTATATAAGCCAAGTTGTAAGGTCAAGCCGGCTGCAGACATTGTTGTTATAATAACTATTATGTGTTTAAGAAAAACGTTTTCCCGAGGGTTTTCACCCATGCATTACTGTTTTGTGCACATTTTTTTTCCTGTTCATTTCCCCGCCTGTTCTTCGCATTCTGTGCTTTCCTCCATCCAAGTCGTGCAGGTCCAATTACTGCCCCATCAGCTCGCATCCAAGTTGTTCGCCAAGAAGACGAGAAGATAAACAGCGTTAGCTACTTGTTATTCAGCCCAGCCAACGAAACAAGCTAACCTTCGAAGTGGCTGCCCACGCCAGACCGGACAACAAGCGTTTCTTAAAGTAACCGTTCGGACAAATGAGTATCGGATGCCCACTTTGTAAGGCCTCCATTTATTTCGAGAAGGCCTCTAGCACGGTCGATTAGTCACTAGTTACGTAGGCCACGCATGAACAAGGATATAACTCAGAACACGACAACCTGAAAACACTTTATTTGCCACAACATAAATTTGGTTGCTCAATGAAACATTATGTTTACGTTTGAATTACTGAAAAAGCAAAGTGCCGCAAAGGAAACTTTTATTTTAGTTGTAAAGAAGTGTAAAAAAATTGTCAGTGTGAAAATACTATAATAGTGGTTTTTATGACAAACTTATTTGAAGTATTTTTTAAAAAGCTTAATGATGAAGGTAAATTATATTTTGAACAAAGACAATCAAATTGTTCTCAAACAAAACATAGGCCTAGTTTAAGTTTTTCTTTACTGCAAATTAAACTGCTTCATGTGTGTGTGTGTATGTGTTGGTGCGTGTGCATGTGTTTTTTGTGGAAAATGTTTTGGCTACTGAAAAAAAAAAAAATACGGATTTGGTACATATCTATATTTTTACTGTAGCAAACTTGATTACCAACACACTGTTTAAACTGCAGTCTTTACGGAAATACGCTACTGTTTAATTGAAAAACCTTCCACGACATGAGTATGTAAATTCTCTCGGCTAAATCACTTTACAGACACTTAAATATTATTTGGGTGAATCTATAAATGTGCGATTTTTTTGTAAGGATAACTATTTACAACTATATCGCTTGCGATTTTCAACCGCTTTCTTTCTACAGATCTAAGGGTATTTACATTACCTTGCTGTTGTAGAATCTACGCAAACTAATTTACTGGTAAATCCGTAACTCGAAAAGAGAAAAGTATGTAATTTTAAAAATAGTATTGCTAGTACAATCAGAAATTTCACGAATACATTTTCCTACGGCGTAAATGTTGTACACAAAGAAGAATCAGTATTTGTATATATTTGGAAATACTTAGATCGGACGTATGCTGGCAATACAATAGAATGCCTTCAATTTGTTGTGTTGGTATATATTTCTGAAGTCGTAGGCAGGGCCGTGTGCCAACATGTAGAAAAAAAATAGGGGTGTTGCGAGGGGTGGACCTCCCTTAAGTAAACCGGAAAAAAAGGGGGGGGCAAATTATGTTTTTCGCCCCCCCTCCCCCTCCTGACCGCCCCTCTTTCTTTGCCCACATCCCGCCCACCCGTTTTTCCTCATGTACATAATTTCAGAATGACACTGGTTTATTTGTGTAGTAGGGAAAGTATGAAAAAATGTAAACGATCGCGCTAAAAATGTCAAACACAGCGAATTTTTTAAAATAGTAATCGTACCCTCACTCACAAAGTTTGGCATGTCCCTGTTTAAGCTGTATGATCAAAAACTTGCATGATGTCAAATGAATGATAGGCTAAGCCTTCTGATGTAAAACACGTTAGTGTATTGAGTATAACGTTCTGACGATGTTTTAGGGGTTCTTACATAATGTAGTGTCAAAGTCTTTTTTATAAAAGTTGGTGTACGTTCCGCGTGTAACTACTTCACCGAATTGGAACAATTTTTCAACACAAAATTTCTCCGTGAAAATGTACTTGCACGATTTAAAATTAAAAACACGGGGCGCTTGCATTAGTGTAGAGAGTAGCTCGCAGCACGCGACAGTTATATAATTTGAAGTGCAATAAAATTGTTACTGACAGATGAACTATTCATAGATCGATTATCTATTGCTTGTGCCACACGTTTTTCTTTTTAAATGTTACAAGTAATTATAGTAGATAAATTATTGTACGTATAATATTTAGTCCATTTTGAAAATGGTACATTAATTAATTTTATTTAAATAGTTACTGCCTGCTTTTTATTTTTTGTGTGTGTGAAACCTAGCAGTCTATTTTTAACAAGCATAAATTTGTACATGACAGGCAAGAAAGCGAATTAATATTTCATTGTCATCCAGTTCTGAACTATGTTCAGATTTTCAAGTTAACTCACCGGAAAGTTGAGAGTAAGGTAGTATTTTAACTTTTTTTTTCATTTACTTAATTATTTCACAATTTTTTCCTTCGTATATTCCATTTTCATACAGTTCCGAGCTATGGTTATAGCTTCAAGTCTGTAGCTCGTCGGGAAGTTACTTTAAAATCGATTCGAAAATTTGTACCAAACAAACACAAAAAAGCGAGTTAGTAAAACTTGGTAAAACTAAGACAACTCTAAGAGAATAGTAATCATCCTAACTAGGGCAGAAAAGGAGGACTTTGTGGCTTAGTTGAGAAAAAAAACAGTAACGCTGAAAAAGAGACTAAAACATGAAAAGTGAAGGGCTTCAAGTTTCAACATCGAGGTCATTAAAGACGGATTTAAAGGCTTCAAATAGACAAAAAGGAGCCGGGGGTGGGAGGAGAAGCGGCCTGTGGTAGGAGCCATTCCAGCATTCATTTGGAGTGTTCTCTGAAAAGCATGAAAATTTGAAATACGAATAACCGTGCCTGGAATCGATCACGCCTCTTTCCGAATGCGTGTCGATTCATTGAATTAACGCTTATATTATAGGCCATTCGGAATAAAGTGAGCACTAAAGATTTAACCTTTGAAAAAAATCACTAGCCGTTACTGCATATAAGCCAACATTAACAACAGTTACATTTTTGTTTGTATGGTTGGTAGCGAATAACTGCATGTAGTCCCGTGTATTTTCTTATTTGAATACAGCATTAGTGAAACATCATCAATTGCAAACGACCTCT
>PNEQ01076714.1:0-20832 GCA_003012365.1 Medauroidea extradentata | reverse complement strand
TGATATGGCCAACGAAATACTTTTATGACCAGCTAAATATTTGGTACTGCTAACAAAATTCAGCTATTTGCCTCAAACAAATCAAGGGAACAAAATAATTTGGTACGAGCAAACAAATATTTCTTTGCCCCTATACAAACAAATGATTTGGTTGATTCAAACAAATTTTGTTTGCACCAACAAAATTTTTTTCTCAGTGCACGCTTAAAATTCCATCAGAAAGTCAGCATTAGTCTTGTACAGTTCATACTTCAACTTCGGGCGGATAAACTAAATCAATGTTATTGTATAACGCATGAATACTTGTTTTGGTGGTTACTTTGAAGATTCCCTATATTTTAATACAACTTGTACAAGCATATATAATTTTTTTTGTGACAAATGTGTTAGTTAAATTATAATTAATTAAGGGAAATATTCTTTCAAATTTATTTACACAAACGAATATTACCAAGGGAAAATTTCTGAGGGAACACTATTTTACAATGGTTGAAAAACATTACTACCAAGGTAACATTATACAAGAAAAAAAATCGCACATTCAGTTAGACGATATCCGAAATCATCCTGTTTTCTGTGTGTCGAATATTTTGGAGTACATATTATTTACTTTCGTTTAAGGATTTTTGCACATTGCTGTTGACATACGTGAGTTATTTTCATTTACATTCAATTTCTGGCTGTTCGAGTCATGACAGGGACTGGGAAAAAAAAAACAAGTGAAATAATTGTTACTGTACGTAAAAAATACTACATTAATCACTAAAATTTCAAACTTCAATTACAGTGCAAAACATATGTACTTAACCGTAAATATGATGATGTTTAAACAAACGTACCGGGGCTTCCACCGAAACACATACTACATTAAAGTGCCAATTGGAACACGCTTGTGATGCAATAGTGTATCAGACTGCGGCAATAAGGGGAGATGGGCGACACTAAGGCCGCTGTCACATTGCGATACAGAACTACTTTATTTAAACACGTTCAGTTTTATGGAGCGGTTACCACGAGCTACGACTTCATAAGTAGTTTCGAACGAAATATCTTCGACGCTTCTCTCCTATTGGCTGTTTATAGAGTAACGATCTGTGTAACAAAGATGGCTGCTCTTTGGTCCGACATTTTGCACTCGTTTAATTATATTACGTTTTAGGTGTAAAATATTTATATCCGCTTTACACACACAGCAGTAATGCAGTAATTCGCAATATGATAGTTAAAAATTCACGAATGTAGAATGCAGATGTGATAATAAAATACATTACATTTGACGTTCAAGTGTGTTGAGGTTAGAAAGTTCACTGAGGGGTGTAACCTCGCAAACATGTTCAGCTTTAAACACGATCAAACACGGCTGCCGAGTGTATTTAACTTAACAATTTAAGACATGAAATGTGACCTTGGCCTATGAAAAAATGTTTCACAGTTTCAGTCAAATGCAGTTATGTCGCTCGTAGATTACAGATAAATATTAACTTTTTGTATGTGACGTGACTTTCCGCCACTTTGTACTGAACATTCTTTACTTGTAGAATTTTTCCCTTAAACATGTAGTTTTAGGTTTTACTGAACGTTTCACAGTTACTCTTTACCGGTTTACATAAGTAAGTAATGGTAATATGTTTTGTACTGGATTAAAAAATTAAGTATGACAGGAACTGTCAATTACAAATATGTTAGAACAATGAAATGATCGTTCTCAATAACTGAACAAATAATAAGAAAAATGAAAAACCTGCAGATATAAAGCATTTCTCATCCAGAGTATACTACTCTTTACAGCTGGATCTGTTAGCAGTAACCAAGCATTGCAACAGAAGAACATTGTGTGTATCTTGTCGAGCAGCGCAGAACCAAAACA
The DNA here is from genome assembly GCA_003012365.1 of Medauroidea extradentata. Classification (NCBI taxonomy): domain Eukaryota; kingdom Metazoa; phylum Arthropoda; class Insecta; order Phasmatodea; family Phasmatidae; genus Medauroidea; species Medauroidea extradentata. The sequence continues at coordinate 18,965 of PNEQ01076714.1, read as the reverse complement.
CTGGGGCATGGAATGTTTTCACACGCGTAGGGCACTTTCACCTCTTTTCTAACGGTACCTCGAAGACACTCAAAAACAACCACGCAAATATAATGATTTAAATGCTCATGACCCCTGTTCAATATAATACTGTGATGCCTTCTTGAGAGCGTGGGTTCGGTACTATTTTCAATACAATACTTGTGCCATAATTATGATAAAACTTCGTCACTGCTTATTTAACTACGAATAAGAGAACAAACAAAAAAACCGTTATCAGCTAGGCACTAAAGAATGTCCATCGATATGTATATCTAAATCTAACGCCACAATTGAAAATACTTCAAAAATAAAATAAAAACAATTTCAAACGATTTACTTCTGCTTGAAGATTGTACAGAAAGTGAGTTACACTAACGAACCATACTTACGCTATTCGCGTTGTATTTTATTAACACAGGCCAACAGTCGCAGATTAATAATTTTTTTTTAAATGTCCTAGATTCGTGTGATTGTCTTCCGACATTCTACACATAAAAATGTGTATAACGGTGTACGTGCAAATTACAAACGTCAGCTCTCTGTTCAGAAACGACAATGAAGTATGTCGAAAACAAATGACTTATCTACTGAATAGGAATGCCAGTTGAAGACTTTCTTCCACGTACGCAGGCGACACGCAAAGGAAAGTTCTCTCATATACAATCACGACTCGCATCCTTCCTTGGCCAGCAGGCCTGACCCTCACTCTCACATACACACGCACACAACAATCAGGTTTACTTGGTTCCAGCAGCCTCATTCCATTCACGTCGACCCTGCCTCGGGCGGCAACAACAATGCACAGCTTCGCTTCACATCTCCGGAAAAATACTGACCCAATTATATTAATTGGCTGCATACACGTATTTCAAGTTTACCTGAGAAAGTCTGGATACATCCTGGTTCAAGTTAACACATGCACTACCAAGACTCTTGACTAGCGCGTAGGCCAACGTGACTATAATCTCAACCAATACGAAATAACGTGATAGTAAACAGTACAAAAACTCCAATAAAATGAAAGACAATAACTTATATAAACACACTACATAATAAGACCTGTGGTAAGAGGACATTCCCCAGTTGTAAGTCGGCTAACAGGAAATTCGGATAGTAAAAGAAAATTTCGACACGTAACACATTCGAAAACCAATCATCTACAAACTAATGGCGCTGTAGAGAGATACGTCATAACCAGCATGGCACCGCTGTTAAACCAACCATTCATTACGCAGGATTTACAATCCACAAAATATAATAACCGCTGACTGATAGTACGTAACTAAGTCATCAAAATTCCGATTATTTGCTGCTCCCTGTGAGACATACGATCAGGGCGGTGGCCATGCCGTATACTGCCCAGGCAAATACTTGAAGACAATGTATTTGTGCCCTTGTTGTTTGAACGTTATACACGTGGTCACTGTACACCATATCATTGGTTCCGCCATAAGAGCCAATGTATTTTACTGAAGTATGAAGAACAATAATAGAGTTAAAATGATTTATCGAATAGCAGATGTGCCGTTGTTTATCGCAGTTTACGCTGTTTGGGGAACAAAACTTTAAAATAATATTAAAACTCAACTATAGGGTTGTGTTGTGAAACACATTTCTGTGAGTACCGACATCGCTGTTTGTGCATGTACAACATTGTTAAACCAACATTTACGCTAGTTTCTGCTATTTATTTAACATTTAGTGTGCGAATTTGTTTGATTTATCGCTATTAGCAAGCAGTTACACATCGTCAGTGACGTACATATGCGTAAATAAACAATATATGTGGCAGTTTTTTCATGTTCGCTAGGTTTATCTGCATAAACACATAAATTACACTATGCTAATGTAAAACATGGCCTTTTTACTCACGAAATGTAACAGTAGCAGATGTATTTCACATACCTGTTCACTATTTACACCCGAATCCAACGCACGTAACCGTTTTTATTCAAATCTGTTCATTCTACAGTATCAATACCATACGAGGCGCTTACGAAAACCTTACTAGATCTACTCGTTACTGGTCAACAGTAACATATTGTTCGTGCAAAACTGGCATATATACGCTGACTTCAAGGAAATCCCAACATCCCCATCACCTGTATACTCCTACCTCTATACATACAATGTATGGAGCTGTAAAGCTGCCGTTGACCGGCGCATGTAGGCCTAATACAATATTACCTCTATGTCCAAGCAACTCAACAGGCATAAAGTGTTTTTGTTTTACATTTATTATTTTTGCTACGGGGCTTAAAAGCGGTGGCCATTTAATTTGATTTATGAAACGTACATAAAGTCTAACCCATGTTTCTATCTTCGTGTATATGGAACCCGGTTCGTATTTTTCAACATAGGCTGTGGCCTATCTGGAGCTCACATCCGCGTCAAAGAATCGGGAGCAAAGGAGTGGTAAAGCCAACACACACACACACACGTGCACTAAATGTCACATCGCCTCTTACGTGCATACCACTGGTAAGGCACTATAAAGAGTGGGTATAATCGTCCGCCATTTTGGGTCTTTCGGAGCTAGCGCAAGCCGATGCATGCTCGCGCGCCCCAAAAACCTGACAAACTAAACTCATCATAAATCTAAAACTATTAAGCCAAATGTACTCAAAATTTTTATATTGCATTTAAGAACTATATCGGCAATTATAATGTAGATCAAATTTATTTTCTGCAACTATCATGTTATTAAAAAAATTTTTTAACAATGCCATGTTGACATTTGACAGGAAAATGCAGAGTAAATTATAGTAAGCGAGAAACTTTTTTGTTATACGAGATAGATGGGGGGTATCAGCGAAGAAAACAAAAAGGATAGTATAAATTAAATTTCTATGCCCCTCTTGACGATTTCCGCGAATCGCTGTTGTTTTGGTGTCAGGTAGAAGACAGAATATTTCGTGCGCGAGGCATGGTCTCGCTCAACAACGACGCGAACACAACTTCACTCTTAGTTTATCTACACAACATTTACTATGTAAATGTCAGTTATATACATATTTGTATATTTATTACTAAGTTTCTAGTTTGTAATGTTACTTTTTACTATATACTTAGTTAGATAACATAGAACATAAAATACTATTTTTACAAGCGCCCTTCTTGTCTATAAGCCTAATAGTTTACAGGAGTCGTGGTAGTTCCATTTAAAACTTTATATATATATATATATACATAATAAACTAAATAATATTGTAGACTCAATCGCAACACATATGTAACTGAAAATAAGTTTTTGATATAACTCAGTTATAGTTGCATTTCCAAAAATTTCCGTCTCTATTTTTCAGATCTAAAACAACATGCCACAGTAGAACAACACTATTCGTAAAGGTTTATACTTTATATTTTCACATAACATATTTGCTCAATTGGCAGGATAACAGTAAATACAGTGACATGGTTTACAAACTAATGCTTCTATTTGGCTCTAGACATGAAGGTTTGAATTTAAATAGAAATATAATTCATGATATACTTTTATATTTTTTAATTGTTTCTTTAAACATAAAATCTTATATAGCAGTTTGAGATGAACTTTTTGTAACGTAATATGTAAATGTTAAAAATAAGTAGCCAACGAACAGTAATAAACCGCAAGATACCGGAAAAAATATACTGAATCCAACAAATGTAGTTTAGTTCACAAAGATTAATTCGACAAATTATATTTTAAAAACAGTTATTCATTTACATACTTCTATTTAACTAATGCTGTATACCAAACATTTTACTTTTTTTTTATAGTTTAATTTGGTCACTCGCGATGTAAGCTAAAATTACACATTATTTTGTAATATCACAAAAATAAATATTGAATACATTTGAAATTATGGTTTACAGAATTTTTTTTTCTTCACTGATATGTAGAAAATTTTGTAATAATTTTTTCTATTTATAAATTAATAACCTAAAATAGAGCATCAAACCGAATCACTTTTTTACAGTGGAGGAGAGACTAAAATTAGTTTAATTTTTAAAATATATACCATTTTTACAACATGCAGTTATTTTGCTTACAGTTTAACACAGTCTCATCACTTAAAGAATATTGTTTATGCCAATTGGAACTAAGACTTAGTTTTCTTTTTTTCGCAGAAGCGGTGCGATGCATATTGCATTTTTATTTACATTTTTGTTTAAGTCCACTACAGCATAGAACCTCAATTATAGCCCAAATGAATATATAACAAAAAAAATTGAACCGACCCCTAGATTAGAACTTCCATCCTTTACATTACCAAGTTCGTGCCTTAAAGAGCTACCTGTGATCTGCCGCAACTGTCGCATGAATTTTTAAGAATATAACCAGCAATCGTATAAAAAACTACACTTATATGTTTACCGTTATAAAAGTACAAAGTATATGTTTTATGTAGTCAAGAAATTAATGTGTTTCGAACAATATTGTTTCATGGACATACCCTTATTCTAAAACACATATTTTGATCACTTATTGTTAGAGAAAGGAATAATTCGCGAGTTCAGTGAACGACGTGTTGTAATCCACTGTCCTATGCATACTCGAGCCCGTCTGTTAGTTCGTTGTGTGTTGTTACAGTGAGTAGCAGCTCGTGGATAAATGGTCGGGGCTTGTGTATAAACAGGAAAATGGATTCCTACACGCATGTCGTTGAACTCGTGAAATATTCCTTTTCCTACTTATTGTTACGAACTTTTTACATTATTTTTATATAAAGATCTTTACGAACGTTACATTTTATTTTTAATTGTTGCCTCTGAAGCGCTAGTTCATATTAAAACACATGCCACCAATCTCTGGGAGAAGATACGTTTTGCCGAATTATCGCAATGAATGAGGAACGTCTGCAGGGATGTCGTGGTTCTGGCGTTGTGTGGTGTACAATGGAACTTTTTATAGAGCGTTTAAGTTATACTCTGTCCACTCTAAGGTTGCAACAGAAATAAAAATTGCTAACGAAATAAATCAAAGCACTTGAATTATATCTTGATTCTTCACGTTGTAATTGTGTCGTAGCAAAATTACCGTGTATTTTTCAATCTTTCAAATGAAATTTTCGCTGTACGAAAAATGTTATTGACATTCACTTGGCTGGATTAGCTGCAACCTTAGAATGGATAGAGTATATTGTTACATTTTTCATCTCATTCTTAGTGGAACGAAAATTACTTACTGTTAATGAGATCTTTATATTTACATGGTTTCTATGATTAACAAGGTTCACTGTAAATCTTAATAGGCTTTTGTATGTAACCTTTTTCTCACAAGTATTTTAGTTGATAACGGAAATTCCTACATTATGAATATTCATAGTGATAACGTAGGTATAGAATAGAAATTACTATTCCCGCATTAACTGTATTGGGCGATAACTGCGTTATTTACATACATACAGTAAAAAGGAAAGAACTTCTAAATACAAATTTATATCCAACATGTTTACAGAGAGTATTTAAGTATAAATGTAAGATACCGTGTGTTATATTTACGAGGTACACTATAGTAAATTAGTCGCATTTCTCCATACTGTTTTCCACAAATTTTAGGAAATTTAGTGCTTGTTAGCTTGGCTTAATGGGCATAAAAGTAAGCATGCTATGTTTCAGATATTTAGTCATAGACTAAAACAAACATGTTCGGTCGTATTGTAAGAAAAATTAGAACTTACACAAGTGAGTGAAGAAAGATTTGTATTTATTATCCTGACGCTATAAATCAGCGTGGCTACTGTCTGCACAGAGTAAGTGAAGGGCAGCTACAGTACAAAAAAATAATTTTTTCACACCGTTACATGATAGGCAGTGTGTTGTAGTTTTAGTGTATATTGACTTAAAACAAATCTGAAATTCATATCAGTAAACAAACTACTTGAAACTTCAATAATTCAGTTTAAAAACAAATTCATTAGCAGCAACTATTTGCGTTTACTGCTTCAGGACATACTACGTATAATCTTCAAACTAACGTTTTAGCAACAGAGTAGAGATGCATCGATCTGTCCGATTAGTAATAATGAATTTTGCATTAGTAACGTAAAATACAAACGTATTTGCTATTACATACCAATAATTTGTAATAAGGCCAATTTCCTCGTATTACTTTCTTTAAAAATTTACGTTCTTTTATTTGTAACAAACTGAAATTTTTTAGAATGTTAAATCAATTGAATGAAAGCTGTACTTTTAAATATGATACTGCCTCTATTACTACTGCAGCCTCGATAATATTAGTATGAATACTTACATAACAAATAGTACAAGGTTAAAAATATTGTATTTGCGTTTCAATGAGTTACGATACCTTTAAAAACCGTAATATAGACATAAGATGAATTAGCTTTCATGAATTTATTATCAATTGTTGAAAATGTGCCTTTAAGTAAATAAAAAAATATATATTTCCAGGTGTATGTAGGCCTACGCCTATTTTGTGGGAGAGTCAAAATTCATAAATTAATTTTAAAAAATTGTAGATTTCAAACTCTATCTTTAGTGAAATTAAGGATGTTGCAATAATTTTCCATGCAATATTTGATTTTGTAAATTTGTTAATGTTCGATAATGTATACTTTGTAAATAACCCTATAATCAGTTATTGAAAGTTGAATACGTTATAATAAATACAAAATGTAGAGATAAAATTAATGTCTTAAATACTATGAGGACAAACCAAGGAATAATTCGTAGTCAGGTCGTTGAGCTAGACGGCGCGGCTCCGCGCGCCAGAGATATTCTGTCTTCAACCTGCCGCCAAAACAACAGCGATTCGCGGAACTCGTCAAGAGGGGCATAAATGTTAATTTTATACTATCCTTTTAGTTTCGTCCACTGACACCTCCCATCTATCTCGTAAAACAAATAAGTTTCTCGCTTACTATATTTTACCCTGCATTTCCCGGTCAAAAATTTTCATGCCATTGTTAAACTTTTTTTTACATAGTAAATAACTATCATAAAGAAAATTAATGAATAGCGTCATTGACAAGATAGTTCAATTATACTCTGTAATTTTTTTTTAAGTCGATTGACCGAATAGTTTTCGATTGGTGATGAGTTAGGTTTCTGTGATTTTTCGGGCGCGCGAGCATGACTTCGCTAGCGGTAGCTGCGTAAGACCCAAAATGGCGGACGATTATACCTAGTCTTTATAGAGCCCTAACCACTGGACCTGCGTGGAGGCTTCCCATCGGCGAATGCCTCAACGTGATTTCAAGCTGTGACCCTATTTTTATTGGCGCGACTACGCTGAGAAATTGTAAGACACATCCATGCTATAGTTTCGTTTGCATTTAGTAACAGTATTTTGAGATACACCCGTCTGAAATATATATAAAACATTTTTGACGATGCTATTGGGTTTCCAAATAGTTCAGCACGTGTGCTTTTCGAAAGTAGGCCTACCATTCTGTCATCGTTTGGAATATATTTAATTTTAGTAGGTTAACATATTTACGGCAGTTTTAGTGGCACCGTAAAAAATGTCAAACACACTACAACAAAGTTCTAGCCCAAGGAAGGCGAACAACTCCAGGATCTGCATCAGTCGCAATATCCGATATTTTATTTTTCTCTCATGAAATCCTAAGAAGAAAAACGTGAAATTTGCTACTGTAGCGTGAGGTCTATTTACTTTGCGCTACAGTATCAGTGTCGCAGAATATAAACAAAATGGCTGGACTGATTGAGGACTTTCCTTAGAAGTTCAACTGTGATGCTTGTAATGTAGAACAAGATAAATAAAATCCACACTATAATAACAAATTTCAAATTTATTTTCCAACAATTTCAAAACGGGGGAAAATAAAAGCAATGGCGTATATCCATGAATACTCATCTTGTCATACATCCCCATTGCAAAAATCTTTCGAAGATCAAAATAATTCAATAATGCGACTGATGCGGGGTCTAAAGGTTGTTCAAGTGCGATAAAATCATAATTTTATATCTTTATGAAATAGTGTTAGTCAAGTAGACGATACTTGTGAGTACAGTACTGGCCGTCTGTTTGTGTGAGTGAAGCACGGCGCCAAGGGCGGTGCGGCATGGTCTCTACCTCAAGTCACAAACGGGGTGCAGTGATATAGTAGATCACTCACCTGACTGACACTATCACGTGTGACTCCATCATTTTATTGGTGGGAAGTTTTAAGCTAAGTCCATTGCATGATTTTATGGTAGTTTAACACGAATCCTCGAGTAGTTTTTCAGGTACATGTTAAGGGGGCAGTGTTAAGACAATTTTATTGTATTTTCAGTTTTTGAGCCATAACAATTTATCAAATTGTATTATCAAATTTTTCTCTTTGACAAAGCACAGGAACTGCTTGACATAAATGATAATGGAAACGTTCATTAATTTGTCATGCAGAGTCATTGCAAGGGAATTCTTGAAAGTTAACAGATAATTCACTTGCGAAGACTCTGCACGACAAATTAATGAAAGATTCCATTATTATTTGTCAAGCAGTTTATCAAAAATATATCCTATGCTTTGTCAAAGAGAAAATTTGCACAATACAATTTGAAAACGCGAAACCGCGTAACTTATTCCACATTGCGGTTATCTACGAAAAGGACAAAACTGAAAACTACGCTTATATAATTTACAAAATTCAGCGTGCTTGTTGTAGACATGATTTTCGGGCCTCTCCAATTTCGGCTTTAAAAAAAAAAAAAATTATTTAGGTTGCTGTAACTCTAAAAATACCACCTGAATTCGTCAAGCACAAAACAAGGTCAACATACTTAAAAATAGTCTCATATGGAAAAGACTACAAGGAAAACCTTGCACTCAAGCTTGGCGCGCTGTGAATAGAGGAGATATGCTTCTCGTCGAGCGTGGTACTCTGGCTCTTATCGCTCCACGGTTCCCACGCGTCGAACGCGGAAATTTGAAACCGGCACAGACAACTCTTCATGCGTAATTTTTATGCACTGCCGTTCCATGAATCGGGTAATTTCGGAGAATACCCGTTACTCGATGTGCTCGACGTACCCCCACGGGGGTAGCATAAGGTCGGAATAAGGCGAAGGGAGTGAAACCAAGAGGAGGGAGAGGTAGTCAGCAAATTACCCGGCCGCCATACTGTTTTTACTTCAAAAGTACACATCAGACTGGTATTTTTAAGTTAAATGAATATATTGTGCTCGTTAATTGATGTTTTAGGTTGAAAACTCTATAGCCCTTTTTACACACTTCCCAATTAATACTTCCTCAATTTTTAATTAGTCGGCCAAATTGTTCATAGCCACGTCAAGCGTTTGTTTGGTTACTCTCCTGGCGACATGTGGACCCTTCTAACTCTCTGAGAGATCCTCGATCACGGCAGTCGGCTACACTCGTCACATAGGCTACTGTAGCTTTCTCTCATCGTCCTCGCTGACCCAGTCCCATTCGAGTACAGCGTGTTTTCTTACGCGATTACGCAACACTATATTTATCATGTTAATATGAACTTACAATGGACACGCCAGAGTATAATTAGTTCCACGCCGTCACTCAGCGTTCTTGCCGGTCATCTTCGTTTTCCAACAATCACTGTTGGCTCACCAGCAAATCATCGCACGGTTGACTTTCTCTTGTTACGCATACGTTTTAAACCCCCCTCTCCTCAATACACTTTAATTCAACATGTCTGTCCAAACATTTCCTCTACAACTGTACTAACAAATCTTAGGTTTTCGTGTAAATTTTACGTAAAGTAAAATACTCTCGAAATGTAACAAACAACGCAATTTTACTAGTGAAAATAAACAGCTACAATGAAACACGCTGACGACAGGAACGGATCCAGGGGGTTGGGGAGCATAGGGGCTACGGCCCCTCCCGAGACTGCTCCAAAAAAAATTAAACCAAATAAATGCAAAGCAAAAATTTTGAAAAAATATTACCTCACACTTTTCGTAAAACTTTGTAAATTACAACAATACAACATTAACAACACAATCAAGGTTCCATAATTTTGTGTTGTATAAATATATAAAAGTGATTATAAAATGTATTATAATTATTATGTTTCCGTAATATTAAATAAAAATGTATAGCCTAGTTAGTAAATAAATTCTAAAAATTTTTGTGCAGTTTAGTTCCTTGTTCATTAAATTAGTGTGTGTGTTTCAAGAGAATACACAATTATAAATACATGTCGAAGCAGAAGTTTAAAAAAATTATTATTATTTTCCTGTAAATTAGAACACAGGTTTTCAATGTTAAAGCATAATTTATCGTACAAATAGGCTATTACTATTTCTTAAAAAGGCATAATCAAAAATATTTGGTTTTACATTTTACACTCTGAAATCTTAATTTTTCCAAGGGGGAAAACTCAAACCCCATCCTCCATTTTGTTGCCTAGAGTTTGTGTGTGTCTATAAGACACTCCCCCTTAGGACACAGAGCTGGATCCGCCTACGGCCACGGAAGTCAAGGTAATGTAGTGGTTGAGACCACTCGCACTACGCCAGGGCGATCTGGAGTCTATTCCCAGTACAGTAGGATCGCTTGCGTGTGGAAAAAAAATAGAGAACAATGCCGGTCGTCATACGGCTTCCTCGCGGGACTCCCAATCCTCAGGTATTCTGCCACTGCTCTAGACTCACCTCGTGTCATCCTTGCTAACATTCAAATTTCTTCACTTCACGGCGTACAGGATATCAGGACGGAGTGTGTTAATTTTGCGTGGAGATAGCCTTAAAAAGAGGTGAGCTGAAAAAGAATTTTCAATTTGCCAACAACTGAATATCAGTGGCAGCAATGCTATCCTAAAAAATCGATACATAAATTTAATTTCTTTAAATGTAAAATATATATTGATATTAAGTAACGTCATCCTGAATAGTACCAAAACAATGAAAGACTAAGTAGTTTATTTATTTCATTTTAAGAAATGGCAAGTCGATTTTCAGGGAAGAATTACTCCCATTCAATTATTCACTTCCGAAAACACTTAATGACTTTTTGAGTAGCGCAAAAGTTCAGTCTTAAGTACTCCAAATTATCTCAAGTAATAAAAAATACGTATTATATTTATTTCAATATATTTTCAAAAACCAAATTGTTCCAAAAATAAAAATCTAAATTTCTGAAAATAAAATAATAAAAAAATTTTAATAACATTTTTACAACATTTCAAATTTCCTATTAGTAGTAATATAAATACTGTTAATATTAAGACAGCAAAAATGCCTTTAATTAAAAAAAACATTAAAAATCTAAATGGTGCAAAATGATGATACGGCTTACAAAACACCTTGAAAACGAAAATGTTACACTCAATTTTTGGGTCCCCCGTTCTGCTCCCTTCCCCCTTCCAATTCTTTCTCTTAGATATAAATTTATTTTTAAATCAGATATCGTCACAGGTGCACGCTCAACTCACTAAGTTTCATCGCTGACAAAGTCAAAAGTTTGACGTTTTTAGGTAGAAACAATAGAAAACACTGAACGACTTACCAAACGAAATACTACCTACAAAGTTTTGGGACACAATTGGGAAAATTCAGTAACAGAAAATTTATTGCAGTTTAATACACGAATATTTTGCATATATTTCTAATGGATTTTTACAATTGTATAAAAAAAGGCATAAGGACTTTTCATAGAGAAATCAGAATCACGTATTTGAATAACCAGTGATGCAGAACATTCACACCAACAAAATTTCATCAGCGTGAGGTTTACTCTTTATTATTATGGCTAAAATGTAAAATTGTGACTGTTGGTTAACTATAAAAAACGTATACAAACAAAGAAAGTTTTTCTTTGTGAAAATATTACTACTTTTACCCAGAATTCTACATAAATTTAATACAAAACGAATTGGAAGCTATCCAACGCCCTTAGGGCGCTGAGCGATACTTAGCGCGGGAGCAGTAAAGGCAATCCAGACATGCCCGATACATCGACCACTGCACTAAAGAGGCGTATTGAATTTTTTGTCGGCTCGTCTCTATTGGACACTAAACGGCGACTATTAATTTATTACGTAATAACAAAGAAACTTAAATTACATCTGTATTCACCTGGTACTTAAAATTACCAAGACGAAATTTCCTGCTTAAAAATTACAGAGGAAATACCTGTTTAATAAGCTATTTCCAACTTCATGGAATTACAATAAACTACGTAAATTACCATCCATGCACGGATAAGTATTTAAATGATATTCGTAAGAACAAGAGGTTACTAAAATGTTGTAGTGCTGCTGGACGACAGATACACGACTCGAACTTTGTGGCCGAAAAATATGCCATTATAGGGATGTTTTTTTTTTCCCTTCACATTCGCACAAATAAATTAAAACTTTTTTTAACGGAATGCTTAAAAAAAAACTAAAGACTGAGAACAGTCGTACAATTCTATACACGCGTTTTGCAAAATAATGCGCCGTTTGTTCTCAAATTATTATTTTGCTTAATTATGGCTCATTTACATCACAAAGTTGGTGATACTTTGAGTAGCAAAAATCTGAAAAACTATTATATTTATTTCTACAAAAAAATTAATACAAGTTATTATATATTTGTGATAAAACAACGTAGGGACTCGTTACGAAAATTGTGTTATCTATAAAAAATTATTCTCTAAATTACAGTAACTACCAAGCATGTTCTTAAAATGCATGGAGAATAATCGACGATACAGTACAGAAGAAGCTTTGACAGAAAATTAAAACTTGCAAAGCTCGCAGACAGTGGAGCGAGCTGGCCTCCAAAGTAACCAAGTGGCTGCTACGTGACCCACTAAAAACCTGCCAGACCTGGACCACTACTTTCCCCGGCCTCAGGTCTAATCCAGGCCGTTTGTTGGTTACGTTACTAGCCCCATCATCGGCCCCTTCTGATCAAACCTAAGTGCGACTGTGAAAAGGGGAAAGCAGTATTACATTTAACTGCTTTGAACATTTTTGAGGCTATACCAAAATCGTATTGCTAATGAAAATTAACTAATATGCTACGGTTAACAAGTAATTTTATTTATTTGGCTTTATTATTGTTGGCTCAAATCGAAACGCGAGTAGTTTTTGAAATCAGGTTATTATAGAGGCCCAGATATTATCATATTAACAATTACAGTTTTCCTTTTTTGTAGATTTTGTTGTTTCAATCCCTTATTTTTCTAAAAACAGTTTTTAATTTTGTACTAGAAGTAAAGCATACTACCGCATAGTGCTATATAAATAAACGTCCGCTGATAAAATATACACTCAGCAAAAAAAAAAAAAAAATATCATCGAATTTTGATGAGTAGTTAAGATTTTATTAATGATTGAGTATTCCAGTCTTCCGTACTACCTTTCCGTACTACCCTTGCTGCCAATATCATGCGATTGTTGAACATATTAGTCGATTATTAAGCGTTTCGGTGTAGCTGGAAACAAGACAAAACCGAAGCATTACCATCAAAAATGCCAATTACAACTCGACCTATGAAGTACGGTTCTCAGTGGACGATTTCGCGAAAGCATCACACATATACAAGAAAGATACTGAACAGATTTCGATTTAAATTACACCGACGGGATACTAGTAAGTCGGAATTCATGTGGAAGTATCACACTGTCATACATGGCTTCTAGCGTACAACTTCGTAACAAAACGTGATTAAAGTCAAACTACGGAAAATCATCAAACCGAACCAACATTTTACACATATTCTACCGCATCCGCCCACCTTCTCCCAGACGAAATAAATGAATATGTAACAAACATTTAAAGAAATTAAAAACATTCCACTTTAAGTCAGTGCTTTAAGTCAGTGTTAAAATATTTCCACGCTGAACTACAGAATGTACTTTTTTTTCCATTATTAACAGGCTGCAATGTGCGGTAAGTAAATACAGACTTGCGTAAGGTTTCTGCAGCTACTAGTATAATATAGAAACGCCCACCATGTTAAAATACCTTTAGCCTCAAAATCATTAATTGGGAAGAAAGTAACGTATCAATATAATCAATGGCTTTTCTCAACTGCGCGTTCAGTGAAAATCAATTACTTCGTTGAGAGTAAAGTACAATATATTAAAATTTTATATCGTTTAATTGGTTTATAAATAAACCTTGAGAAAATACAGGATGTTGTCAAATTGTATGCCAATATTTTGGAAAAATATTCGTCATGTCTAATGGAACAGAACATATTATATGGACATACATGTAAAAATTCCACTTTTTGACCGTTGTGCTGGCATTTATTTTACAGCTGTTTACATTAAATGAACAGCACTTTCCTCTGCCAGAAATGATTCGTTAACTAACACACTCAGCTGGCTCTCAACACGTGCAGTTTATCAAAATAAAAATTATTTTCCTATAGAAATTTGTTAACACAACAGCTCTCATAACTGTCAAAAAAATGGAATTATGTGAGACAGACTTTAAGTCCGAACGCACCGTTTCTACAGTTTGCAATACATGATGTACGGTTCACAGCACGTGTCGGATCACGTTGCTGCGGAATGTCATACAGCTATTCTGTACATTGTATACACTGCTCCGTTATGTCACAACCCCATAGACAGTAGGAATAACTGCAAACAGCAGCTTGCGCTATGAATCGCACGTCGTGTATGCGAACTGTAGTGCAGAAACGGTGCGTTTTCGGACCTATGTTCATATATTTTTGTCCCTCTACATGTGAGGATTATTTTCTCAAAATATTGACATGCAATCTGACAACATCCTGTATGTACCCGGGAAACGTCGAGTAGTTCGGCTCGTATTATATATAGCATGAGCTGAGAACCACTTGGCCGCCCGACTAGGTGCTCGCAACTGAGTCATGTGCGAGTTGGGCGCGAAAGCCGTTCCTACACAATACCTCATTCCCGCTACCTACTTTTGTACCACGGCCGGAAGCAAATGAGGTCAAGCCAGTTTCTGCAGCTGAAGTGAAGACGGAAAACTACCGTTTGTATTTACACGCTACAGAAAAACAGATTTGTCTAGATGGCGGACACTAACGATGAACTCAATCCGTACCTGTTCGTATGAGTGTGCCAGTGTAAATAAACACTTAAACTAGCCTCAAAATTTCGAGTCATTTTTCATCACGCGTATCGCAATATATTTAATTTTATCTTCCAAACTGCGACGTGTAAGCTCAATTGGCAAACATGCAACAATTGAGCTAATTTGTTTATTTCATAATTCAAATTCTCTTCAGTTGAAGAACTTATCTGTATAGTTTAAAATGCTACATTATGAATATAAGAAAGTTCAAATTATTGTTAATTATTATTAATTATTCAAATTATTTAAATGTTCTTTATTTTTATTATATGTTTGAAAAAAAAATAGTACTTTTAAATTAAATAGCGTATAAGCACGAGTATTTCGCGTATTAATCTGGCAACAGCCTATACTTCTCAGTTCTATACGTGTACCGGCTGAAGACCAATATCCATTGGCTTCTAACAGTACAAACGTGTAGCACGTGATATTCCTACGACTTGTTCCTTATAACGTTCTTGCAGTTGTCAAATGTCTGTTGAAACCACTCTCGTCTAATCACAGGAGAAGGAGTGAAGCACACCAACCTGACTACAATCAATTCGCGAAATAATCGTACCTCTATAGTGCATGACTTACCACTCATATTAATTAGTTTTCAATTACTATATTTTAAATACGTATGCCATACTTTTAACAAACACACAAATGCCTAATTTTATTTCCTAATATAATCCGTTTTGTTTGAATTGAAAAATTAGAAGCAACGGCACATAATTGTACGCTAAATAAATAGAATGAAATTTAGTCAGCAATTTTATTCACCTAGCAACAAGAAGCATTTTACACATCATCGCTTTTACTGCTAAGAGCATATTAAGGGGTATTGATCCCTACCACCTTGGATTTATCTGTTTCTTCTCGATAACTTCTGTTCCAGTCGATGCATCAACATTTTTGTCACGACAAGGCATAGGTACAAACTTAATTGATTTTCTTTAATTGCTGGAACCATAATATATTCATTATTTTGCAACGGAAAACAGCTGAAAAGGAAAAATTGCTTTATTTACGGGAGCGATTACAGAGGCCACAACATTAACAGAATCAATGCCATATGGATTCCAAAAAGTGAATGAAACAATAAACTATGCCTTGTCAGCGTGAAAAAAGCAAAACAATGTGTATATTCCCTGATTTATAAGAAAAACCGTAAAACCGATCTGACAGGGATCAATCCCCCTTGTATAGTCTTATTTCGGCAGATTAGTTAATTCTTTGGGTCCTTTTGCGCACATAACTTTTACGGGAAGAACCGAAATCTGAATAGTTTTGAACTCGGGGATGTATTAACACATGTCCGTCGATTATATGGGATATAACCGGAGCCCGTCCCTCGGGACGGTGTTGGCCTGTGACCGACATGACACGGAAGCAGAAACACCAACAGAAACCGAGTATAGACTGTTCACGATAAAGTGAGCACTGCTTTAAATTTTCTTTCAGCTACTTAGCATTCATCGTTATTGCCTTAGGCCCCATTAAAATACAGTATTTGGCTATTATAAATGTTGAAGAGTGTTCCGTTTAAAGTGAACAGCCTATATAAGAACTGGTACGGGATTGTGCATCGTGCAACGCCGGATAAACCATCCCAATCCGATCTTCTCGCCTCACGAACAAGACATCTCGAGCGTGCACGACCACGGCGGACCTTGCGTAACTGGCAGTTATGTAAAAAACTATCACCTACCTTGTCATTAAGGGTGCTGCATGCCTGAGCTCCGGCGGGAACAAGGACAAGAATTTACACGTTAAATTTTTTTTTTTTTTTTTTTTTTTTTAGAGGGTAGGGGGGAATCAGTCACTTTTCACGATGTCACTTTCAGACACCGTGACGTGGAAGAAAACATTGCAACAGGAATTAAGTGGTGGAAAAAATTTGAGTAGGCCTAAATAAATTATAGTTTATACTTATTTGTTTAGTTTTCAGGGTATTTCAAAACAGCCAAAAAGTTCTATAGAAATTTTGGCCGCACCGAGAAGAACGTAAAGACAATGGTGGCTTACAATGCTGGCCTCCTTAATTAAAGTATTTATCTTCTGGTCACTTGTGTTAATTTTTCAACTACCTATGATACTTCGGGGGCCAAAAGTAAAGCAAAGCAAAAAAAAAAAAAAAAAAAGTAGTATGTTAGAAGACCTACTATTAAATTATTTAACTGAACTTCATTTTAATTTAACATACTAAAACGAATCGTGATATTAGCTGAGCTGTTATTTAAGGAATTTCATATGAGAATTCTGCCTGAATTCTGTCATTTTAATAGCGGACCAGCAAAATCTCTCCGCGGACCGCCTATTGAGAACGGCAGTTTTATAGGTTCGACAGATATTGGGTCACTAATGCCAGGCAGCGGACTTACAGCACGCGCCATGTAAGTTGGCAGGTAACGACCTGGAATGTGTTGCATATAATATCGCTACCGTTTTAAATTCGAATGGCTAATTTACATAGGTCGATTTCATTATGGTATTTATAGGCTACTAGTTGTTTTTGCAGCGGCCTGCTGCTGTAATTCCTTGAATGTGCCCTTCACTCAGTAGCTGCCACTCGCCATCTAATCTGGTGCGCATTGTAGCATTCAATGTTCTGGTTTCAAAATTAAATTAATTATTCTTGCCTTATTTTTAACACTGAGGAAGAGCTTCAAAGGGACTGCAGTCGTCGCCTCCCATCTAGGCGATCCGGGTTCGAAGGTATGGGTGAGTGAGCGAGAGATTTTGGTCAGCGCTTAACATAGAGTTCTTTAGCGCTGGTGAGGAATGATCTGATGTATGGAGCAGCGCCGGAATAAACAGGCGGGGGAAACGGGGAATCCCCGAGAAAACCCGCCGACAAGCGGCAACATCCGACACGATTCCCACATGCGAAAATCCGGAGACCAACCCCGCCGGGAATCGAACCCGAATCGCGCCTTGGTGGGAGGCGAAATGTCTGACCTCTCGGCCACCGCGCCTCCTCGAAGGTATGGGCATCCATGTGGGAAACATGGCAGACGTTGCCATTGGCCGACGGGTTTTCTCGGGAAACTCACGTTTCCCCCGCCTTTCTTATCCCATCGCTGCTCCACAGTCATTTCACTCTCTTCGGGCCGGAGGGCGACAGGCATGTCCGCTTGTCTAGCAGCCGGCCCAACCATCACCCTCGGCCTTCTCTCATCCACACTGTTATCATGCCAGAAGGCGGGAAACACGTAGTGTTTTATTTCAAGAAGCGTCTCATACGAATAATTGCCACAAGTCTAAACGATAGCCTCGTATTCCGTAGCGCGGCGCAAGACAGGTAGGTCACACTCGGCAGCAGCATACGGAGCACCAGAGGCGCGATTCTGTTTCATGATTAGTTAGTAACAGTATTCATCGGCGGCTCAGTAACGTCAGCGACTGTCGCCAACTGTTTCAAATTTTACGACAGCAACTTTAAGAAGATACAAATAATAAAATAATTCTAAAGCAATATATCTGTGAACGTTGGCACGTGAAAAACAATCCAAGTTCGTTAAAAATGCATCACTGCGACAAAATGTTTTACCACGGAGTAGTCAATGTTGGCTCCGATTTTGCTTTCACCTTTTTTCAATTCACCGTTCCAAAAACTTGACTGATTTCTATTAAAATGTTCAGCTTTAATTTACGTAGGCATACTACGTCACCTCAATGCTACATTACGGGGGATAGCAGTCGGTTCCTGGGCGCAATAGGGCAGTCTCAACTGAGTTAATACAGGCTCAATCAATGCGAGTATAATATTTTGTTATATTCTTGCAACTCTACTAATTATCAATAATACTGCGAAATAAACTACCAGCAGTTAAGAAAGGCAGTGCGGGGTAGTGGTAGGGGCAGTCCGTGGTAGTGGTATAGGCAGTGCGGGGTAGTGGTAGAAGCAGTGCGGGGTAGTGGTAGAAGCAGTGCGGGGTAGTGGTAGGGGCAGT
>PNEQ01076713.1:0-20831 GCA_003012365.1 Medauroidea extradentata | reverse complement strand
TAAAATAGTTAACTGACTAATGCTGGATACGAAGCCGTTTTATTATATTACGTTTCCTCCGAAATGCTTACTTATTTTTCATGTATAATGTACACTACTTTCAACGTCGGCGATGGAAGTTAACCGATTTGTTGATCAGGGCTGCCACTACTGCTTCATCAGGTCATACGGTCACGTCCTGTTGTTTTAAATGGTTGCCGCGTGTCTGGCGCGTGTTAAAAATATTGGTAGCATTGGCTGTCAAAATATGAAATTCTTACAAGTGAAGTACTTTCTTACTGGTGTATTGAAGAATAAATTGACCAACACCGAGTAGTTTAATTATTTGTATTGTATAATTTGTACGCAATTTTCTATATATGTATCCTCAAAACGTAGAACGTTCTAAACGTAAGCTTGTAATGAACCAATTGAAACAAGGGAACAGGCTTGTTAGTGTATCAGCTGAGTGACTAAATGACTTCAATCATGCGGTAAAGACGAGTGAGGTATCATTTTATTCAGTATTTCCTGTAGAATACGAATATGCTAACCCAGGAATCGAAATCGGTGGCTTTCATATAGTCTTTCAAATAAAAGTAACAACATTGAAATTTCGTTTTATGCGTTATAATATTCGTAACCTACACAAAAACAGAACTGAATAAAATAACTCCTCACTCGTCTTTACCGTAGGACTCATGGCATTTTCGTGAGAATCGGTCTCTAGCTGATAGATCGGGCGCTGCAGATAATACCTGTCAGTTTTGGTAACATTAATTGCCACTTCTTGTCCTCTCATAACTGCTCCGCGTTCACTCAAGGTACTGGGGATAGAAGCAACATATCTCCACAAGTGTAGGTCCTGTTTTCGTCGGGTAAAAAATTGAAATTATTTAGTTTTAATTACTGTTTTTACAGTATAATAGTTATTCCAGAAATGTTCAGATTGCAACATGCTATACAGTATGGTAAGGAACAAGTCTAAGACATGGTTTTATGTGTTATTCATGCTGCATTACTCTACTACAATTAACTAAATCACTAAAAAAAAGGCTTATTTTCCAGATTTTTTTCTTAACAAAGTTAAAAGATGTTTATATACGTCAAATGTCTTAGACAATTATACGACTTTACGACACCTAGTTCCGAAAACGGTTTGCTTTAACTTCATTCGTTCCCTCAATAATGTTCAATAACGGTACATATGTTTCTCGCTGTTTAACATACCGTACCAAGCACCCTTAACTACAGTTGTAAATAGAATCGAGAGAATCGATTTCATGATTCCATAAAATACATGTAAAATGTCTTGAACGCTTTATTGGAATGTTATTTACACTACCTTAAAATGATTCGAGAACGAACATTGCAAATGTTTAAATGATAAGGGATGGATGAGATGTGACACGAAAACTGCCGAAAATTCCAAAATCGAGAGGTAAATAGAAAAATACACTTACTAACCATCATCTTATATGATATTTGCTGTGTACAGTACTCTACGAAATCGTAGAAAAAACTTTGTATTACCTACGTATAATCGCGTTTTTGTATCCTATGCTGCTTAATTTATTACTTCTACTGTTGTACTTAAGTATGGTAGCTGCGGTAAAAGTATTAAAAATAATGTGATGCTAATTATCATAATTGGATAGATGGTAAACAGTATCATCGTAATAGATATCCGTACCGAAACTAATAATTTCAGACTTGGCTGCTCTACCAACTAAGCGTAGATACAGCAAACGTGTAGTTCTCATCTTAATTGCTTCACGGTATTTTGCGATGCATTTAGTAATGAATGCGTTAAATCCTTGCTGGAATTTCACTCGATTGCAATGATGTTGTTTGTTGCAGGTGTTGGAGGACTCGCCGACTGTGAATGTCTCGCAAGGTGTTCTCCGTGGTACGTCTGGCTCAACGGCTGATGGCACCAAGTACTACAAGTTCCTGGGTATTCCTTACACCAAGCCGCCTATGGGAGAACTGCGGTTTGCGGTCAGTATTCAACCAACGCGTTAGGTTAATGATCTGGCATTTACAGTGACCAGTGTTACAACATAAAGCACAACAAACCTTTGTAATAAGACTACAGAAACCTGAGTTTTTTTTAGATCTAATGAAACACATTGAAAGAGAAATACACTTGTAGGAAGTTTTCTTAAAATGTTTGCCATTTGTATAGGTTTTAGCGGAAAAATTGATTTGTTAGTTTTTTCATATTGGGTATCACATCTCGTTGGCAGCAAAGTATTTCAAAAAGGGTTATAGACAAAATTTTTCTTAAGGATAGGGAAATACGAAAGAAATCAACCATAGTCAATGTTAAGGAATCTTCCCAGTAATTATCTGAAGTGATTTCGGGAAACTATGGAAAGTCGAGATCTGGATGGCCGGAGCCGAGTATCCAACCTGGAATATTATAACATTTCCTTTAAAGCCCGATGGCAATATTTGAACATTTAAAAGCAGTTTTTTCTATTGAAACGCTAAGAATAAAAACTCATTTCAGAATGTCCATATATGTATTCACTGACTGACATATAAAAGCACTGGACCTAGAAAAGTGACATTTTGAGTATGGGTTACTCTGAGTGTGGAAGATGGATTTTTTAGTTTAAGGGGTTAACAATGGATGTGTTTAATGAATCATCGATATTGCTTGAGCCCGGCGGGTCATTGTTGTAATATTCATTACAACGGGACAAATGCACACATAAGTATTTTCAAAATTTATTGAAGTTCTACCGCTAAGAGGGTGATATGAGAAATGTGTTTTCATTTAATCATTTATATCTGTTGAACCATTCGAAATAAAGATTTACCGTGCGGTTTGCCGCAATTCTCATCACCATGTTTATATATTTAAATCTGCATCAGTTATTTATTTTACTAATTTTTTGACACAAAACGTGACTAAATTTTCCTCTTAAAATGTCTTTATCTCGAATAGTTTTTGCATAATGGCTCGTTAAAAGCCAAAATTTTCATGTCTCCGTTTTAAGGACGACACTGAAACCAACTCACTTACCAAACTGAAACAAATCACAGTGAGTAACGATGTTGTAGGCTACAAAGGCTACAAAGTAAAATATTTTTGTAAAAAAATTAATATTTAAAATTTTTATTTTTATTTCATAATTTTTATTTATATATCAAAAATAAATATTATTTCAGATTTTTAAATGTTTGTTGCAATGGGAGTTTACAAATAGAATTTATTGGTTTGTGGACGGACATAAGCCATTGCTCATGTTTTGCTGATCAAACCTATGTTGAATGACAAAGTACGAAAACGAACAAAAAATAACAATTATAAAACACATATAAAAAAGAGAGAGAAAAAAAGTAATCCTGGAGGTATTCTGTAATTTGTTTTTTAATGTGTTACATTATACAACAAAGAATTCTAGAGATAGAATTCAGTTGAATATCGACACAACAGCCAGACACAAAAGACAGACACAAATACAGAACCATATTCCCAATATGAAAAAAAAAAAAAAAGATGGAAATAGAAAAAGAAATAGTGAACAACAAACACAAGACAATATACAACACAAGTTAAAACCAACGAAAAAATTTAATGTTTCAGGAATTGCGATCTACTCTCGTTTTCAGACTGAGACACAGCTGGTCGAAACATCAAGATGCGAATGAAATCCCACGCCCTTAATGCTTCAGAATGATGAGAACCTAACTACCCGAAAAAAATATATATATTTTTTTTAATTTGAACCCATAGGGCATGAACATGGGAAAATGTGTGTACATTTTTTTATTTTGACGATATATTTCGGTCCAAATGGGCTATCGTGATTTTCAATTAGATTGATACCCATAAAAGTATCGAAAATGTGATTTTAGAATTTTTCGATAAACCGGTGAAAATACTTAAAATATGTTTTCCATAAACTCTTAGTATAAACCTAATCATCTAAGATACCAATGTATTGTTGGTTTCAGAATCATGCTTAAGCAAATACTTAAAATTTATACAGGCTACTATTTCGTTTGATGCAATAAACAAATTATCACGGGGGAACTTAGTTTCGAAACCATGCAAGGCAAACGATCCTAAAAGTTAAGTATGACAATCAATATGTTGTTATTTTTAGGCCTACTGAGTTACATTTTGCAATCCTTATGACACGCAACGTGGTGCAATATATTAGTTCACGGACTTGCGTATGAAACAGATACTGCCGACTAGCCGGTATGCTGCAAGAATTGCATGTGGATGAGGAATCGGACGGACGACTAGTCGAACTGTGAAGAAAAATTGGAATTCTATCAAATTATGATTTACAAAGGTGTTAAAATACAATTTGTTGAAACCTATGAACAAAGTATTTAAAAAATCTAAACTCAATATGAATGAAACCGCAAAAAAACCCTCTGCTTTGTTTCATGTCTCAGACATTTTATAATATGTGTAGGCCTACCTTCGTGTTACAACCAACTGTTATTTTTCTGTCACTGATGCTTCTATTTACACGATCCTGCAAAACTATTCTGTCCGGGTTAGATCAAGGGAACTATACACTATGCAATGTCTACTGAGACAGCTATACTGTCTTGTAAACGACGTAATATAAGCTGTTGTTTCAGGCTCCTGTAGATCCAGAGCCATGGTCCGGTGTGAGAAACGCGACCAACTATGGGGCGACATGTTACCAAGAAGGCTCAAACGATGGCTCCGAGGACTGTCTGTTCTTGAACGTCTTCACGCCGCAGGTACTATCACCAGTACAGTTGGCCACGATGACGCTGTGGTTTAAATAAGTAAATAGTTACAACTGTTACGATTTGTAATACGGAAACGGTGGTGTGTTTGGTACTTTTAGTCTATGTAAGAAGTGAGAGTCTTTTTGGATTTGAAATACTGAAAAGCGTTTTCATGGAACACTATAAATATACTTATACTTATTATTATTATTATTATTATTATTATTATTATGAGAAGTTACCAAGTGAACCGTTTGCAGACGTAAAACCACAGCAGTAGCCCTCAACTAATTTGACTTGGCGGTTTCTATGTTAAGTCCTCACAACCGGAAATTTTTTTTTTACTTACCGTTAGTTTGAATGTTTACTCTACGAAGTATATCATTGACCGAACTAAATAAAATGTGTTCAACGACAAAACAAACTAATTTTCCTGTGAGAAAAATTGACAGTAGAAATTTCTGCCTATTTGCTCACTTAGTTAGAACATCGAAATGCCGTATGAAGTATTAACTTTGCCAGAACAGATTTTTAAAAATATGTTCTGCTGATCCAAGCTATATTTTTCTTTTGTAATTGTCAGAATTCGTCTTCATCGGTCGTACACTCTAAATGGAAGTCAGGGAATATTCACTTATTCAAATTCCACAAGTGAATAACCTAATTTAGAATGCAGACATTCCAAATGTTATAATTAATTTACTCCAGTTTAGAGTGCTGAAATTCCAAATGTGAACATTCTTTCTTCCGATTTAGAGCCGTTACATTCCAACAGCAAATATTCGTTTATCACAATATTTAGTGCAGGCATTGAAAAAAGCGAATATTCACATATCACAATTTAGAGTGAAGATATTCCAAACGTGAATATTCATTTATTCAAATTTGGAGTGCTGACATTCCAGAAATTAGTTATCATTTAATCGAATGTAGAGAGAAGACATTCCAAATGTGAATGTTCACTTATTCCTGTTTACAGTTCTAAAATTTCAAATGTGAATATTAGTTTCTTTCGATGTACAGTGGTAACATTCCAAAAGTGAATTTCCACTGATTCCAAATTATACTGCAGACATTAATAAAAAGTATACTCGCTTAATCCAATTTATAGTGCTGACACTCTCAAAGTTAATATACACTTCTTGGAATATAAAGTGCTCATGTTCCAAAAGTTGATAATCGATTACTCCAATTTAAGAATGCATACATTTCAAAAGTGAAAATACACTTATTTTAATTTAGAGTGGGACACTACAAAACTAAATATTCACTAATTATAATTTAGAGGACAATCATTCCGAAAGTGAATATTCACTGATAACGATTTAGATTGTAGAATTTTCAAATTCAGATTAAAACTTTGGAATAAATATTAAAAATTTATAAATATGATAATTTCCATCATATTTTTGAAAGTGGTTTTCTGTTTCAAACTTTAATTAATTGAAAAGTACAGACCTTGTAGATAACTTGTAAAAGTCTTCTTACTGACCTTTGAGTAATTCTTAACGCAAATGTCAGGAAAGAAATATGTATAGATTTCTAAAAATTTTACTTATTTTTACATAATTTACTTAAGGTTTAATTACTTTATAATTCGAGTCACAATTAAAATATGTCTATGTTTGGGAATTTCTAATAAATAAGAAAATAATAAACTCGCAGGCGCAGGTTAAAGAGAGTAACCATCGACGTTTTGAATGCCTGCCTTCTTCCTTACTCCAAAATATTTTTAAGGTAAAAAAATATATTTTACTACAGCACAAATTAATTTTTACAAAAATTGTATAACACATAAACAATTTAACACTCGCACAAGAAAATTCAGTACTAATGTATCTCAAAATATCTCAAAACATTCGATCCATTAAATTCATATTAATTAAAGAGGGATCAGCACTGATATACAATCACTACGCTGAATCGGTTGAAAAATATACGTTGCTTATCAGTGCTTCTATCGTTGTGAAGTTCGATATTGTGCTTTTTTATACTTGCTATTGTCTGTACCGTTGCTGTGATTTATATGCACATACATTCTTGGTTGTACGTTTCTCTAATCCATCGTCCGTTTTCTTTTATAACAGTTATTACTTGAAAATACAATGCCATTATGGCGTTATATTTTCAAGTAAAAACGTTGATAAAAGAAAACGGACGATGGATTAAAGAAACGTAGGCCTACAGCCAAGAATGTGTGTGTGGATATATATATATATATATATATATATATATATATATATATATATATATATATATATATATATGTGTGTGTGTGTGTGTGTGTGTGTGTGTATGTGTATATATAGGAGGTCTAGAAAAGGATGTATAATAAATTATAAGAACACTACACGTACCCTGGACTAAATTGATGAAGAAAATGGGAACAGTTAGTGGCAAAATGTTGCGTATGAAACAGTAATATCTGTATGACAAAGTAAAAATATGAGAAGGTAAACTTGAAAGCAATTATTTTCATTTCAAATTACGGAATGAATGAAAGACGTAAGAAAAAAGGTTACAGTAAAAGTTAACTTGGGTTTTCAGCTGCCCTCAAGTGGAAGTAACGTCCCTCTCCTGCCAGTCATGGTCTACATACACGGTGGTGCTTTTATAGGTGGCTCTGGAAACCGTTCACCAGGACAACTACTGAACTATGAGCTGGTGGTTGTAACCATCAACTACCGCCTCAACGTCTTCGGTCAGTATATACTTCCACTTGCAGTTTACTGGATTACTTGTGCACATTTTGTTCGCAGTGACTATGAAATGTCACGATTCAGGCTTATGACACGTATTTAGTGACGCTTAGCATTTTAGTTCATTAAAATCAACACTGAGTCATGTGTTAAAACAAAGAAGTAATCATGTTTATTACATTAATAATAAAATGTATTCATGAAAGTTGAAAATCATCTGAAATACCGGTATAGGGAACCTGCTTAAATCTTAAAATGGATTAAAATTGTGAGTGTTATAAAACAAATTGTGTTTAAGCGAGTATATATTCTTAATTGAATATTTTTGTTTAGTTATAAATGTATACAATTTTCTTAAGGTTTAAACTATGTTTGTGTATTCAAGGCTTTTAATGTGTTCTGAATTTAAAGCCCAGATGGCTTGCCATACTGAAATTCTCTTCGTTCCTCCCTATTTCAAAATTTTAGTAGTTTTATTTAATTGTATGATGACAATACGTGGGTGTTATTTAAATAACCTTGTACTACGCACATTATGTATGAACAGTTAAAGCATGAATATTATTTTTTAAACATACATTTAATGATAAATATTTTCTATCACCGTTTATAAAAAATTACACATAGTAGCAATTAAATACAAAATGTCGCACATAATCGTAAAGTTCTATGTTGCTATAACGAGGCATTT
Source organism: Medauroidea extradentata (assembly GCA_003012365.1). Taxonomy (NCBI): domain Eukaryota; kingdom Metazoa; phylum Arthropoda; class Insecta; order Phasmatodea; family Phasmatidae; genus Medauroidea; species Medauroidea extradentata. Next base: position 12,731 of record PNEQ01076713.1, on the reverse strand, counting down.
TAATAATTCTTCAAACTTATCAGTTATGATAGGAAAATTGATCACTTCTGCACTAGAAGTGATCCATCCCCTTAAGGATCTGCATGGCAGCGGCTGTTTATTTTTATTCCAAGAAAGCGTAGAAATAAGATGATGTTCATAGGTTATATTATGTTGAACTAAGATGCTATTGATGAAGGATTTTTGTCTCCCATTATTGAGGACATGTTCTTACTGGTAATTTAGAAACTGTAAGTTTTGTATTGTTCATTAGAAATACATATTTAGCCTTATGTTTTGCATTCAAAGCAAAGCAAGGAAATGTCAGTAACAAAATAGTTAAGTGTCTTGTTTATTAAAATTTTGTGCTTGAAAATAAACGTATTTTATGTAAGCAATTAACTTAATATTATTGTTTACTTGGATAATTTTTAAAATCTATAATATCTATGGTAATATTTTAAAATAAATAAGTAATTACGATACTGAAAAACAACTCTTCTTCTTTGAATTTTGCATTTAAAAATAATTTTGACGATCGCAAAACATAGAATTGCTTATTGTGTGTGGGGTGAAAGTGAGGTGATACAACTTTGAATATAGAAAGTACATTTATTTTAAGGATAAGATTACTTTTTCAAGTTTATACTAAAAATAATTTCTGAAATTTTTAGTACGTTGGCACTAAAGTATACCAAAACTTGTTACGTGGCGATTGATGCAATCAACTGATTATAACATGGCCTATGACGAAGTTCCACATGTATCGTTAGAAATCTTATTTGATAACAATCTTAAAATGAAAAAAAAAAAAACTTAGTTTAACGGAGATAGGATATCCCACAAATCAGTATACATAATATGTTCGAAAAAAAAGCTTAAAATAAGATAAAAGACATTGACAGAAATAATAACGTAAATGACAATCAAAGCTTGAGGTGCTTGACATCAGTGTATTAGATTTTTAATTCCAACTGTTCGTAAAATTACTGTAAAATAATACAGAGAGTGTTTGGCGTTCTCAAAGATTGTGATGTAGTCACACTCTAAATATAAAAATATAAACTTCTGTTACTTTATCAATATATAATTATATAATTCCTAGGACAACAATTACGTTTGAACCATTCATAAAAAATAAACATTGCTACCAACATTTGGATTCACTATGCGAAATGTTAGTGTACGATTTTTAGGGAATAAAGTAGGTACATATTTAAGTAGAAATTTAAACACAAATTTCTTCGCCTTATTGTTCTTAATTGAAAGAGTTCTGTAATGCATGTACATCGAGTCGTTGGAGTTACATGTTCACAAAATGTAGATTAATTTTCTCATCTATGCTTGGAATTATACAACGAAGAATTATAGCAGTAGAGTTCTGAAACCAGTGCATCATGTTAAATTTTCGATTTAATTATGAATTAGTGAGCAAATTTTGATCAATAAATTTGTTGAACTGAAGTACCTGTCTGAATGCATTATGGCGTATTTTCGTTTTAGTTATGAATCATCGAGCTGATTTTGAACAAAAAATTTAATGAACACTACGAATGTTTATAATGTAGACGAGCAGATAGTAAAGTTTTTTATAAGTTTTATGGTGCATGTAGGGTTCCTGAGTATCAACGGGACAGACGCACCAGGAAATGCCGGGCTCAAGGATCAGTCTGCTGCCTTGAGATGGGTCCAGAAGAACATAGCAAAGTTCGGAGGAGATCCAAGTAGTGTCACCATCTTCGGGGAGAGTGCAGGAGGAGCCAGTATCCACTACAACATCCTTTCACCGCTGTCTAAAGGTACGCAAAGTTTAGATTAATTATTCGTTTGTTAAGAAAAATAGAAAATAATGTCACGGTGTTTTTAACGAATGTTTTTTCCCCCTAACATTATTTGATTTACATATCTAGTGTAGTTTCGGTTGGTCCAGTGCTATATCTCTTGCCAAATACCATGAAGGGTTCTATTCTTGGCGAGGTCGGTTTCACGGAGTTTTTGAATGTGGGAAACATGCCGGACATTGCCATTGGCAAGCGGACATTCTCGGGTACTTCCGCCCTTCGCATCTGTCACTTCCCTATTGCAAGGCCTCATTTCATTATTTTTTTGTCATAATACAGGACTTAGCAGACACCAATGGGATCACTGTCAGACGGTCTGCCTAACGTGGTATGATGGCTAGCTGCCCTCTGATACTAACCCAATATAATATTACTATTATCATTGTTATCACTTTTTATTGTGTTTTATTGGAAATATATTTAAGCGCCAGACCATTGGCGGTACTGCCTGGGGTTTCCCTAAGTCTGTTTTAAAGGTTGGTCTGTAAGTTAAACAAAAGGTTCCTACAGAAACTTGAATATATTTAAATTTCAATGACAGTTAAAAAACGAAGTGTTGCATAGAAATTGGTGTAATCTAAACGTCTGTGAGTTGTAGATTTGTTTCAGAGAGCGATATCGGAGAGTGGTTCTGCCCTGAATCCCTGGGCTTTCTTCAAGAACACAGAAGACCGAGCCTACCGCCTTGGAGCGTTACTTGGGAACAACACAAGCAGCGCTACAGAACTCCTCCAGGTACTGAGGACGGCGTCTGCCACAGATCTCCTGAGTGCCATCGATAAAGTCTTGACTGCAGATGAGAAGGTGCGCCTCATCTCATATCCTTTCGTGCCTTCCTTGGAGTTTCTGAGGAGAGAGGAGAAACCATTCCTGCCACATGAGCCGTCCTACTTAGTCGAGAATGGTCTGTTTAATAAAGTGCCTTACATTACAGGCGCGACCAAGTGGGAGGCAGTATCATTTGTAGATGGCGCAGGCCAAAACCTGCCAGATTCTTATTGCGAAAACATTAACAAAAACCTGGAACAGGTTGTCCCAGTAGACTTGGGCCTAGCCAAAGGTTCCGAAAAGTCTCTGGAAGTCGCGCAGAAAGTGAAAGACTTCTACTTCGGCAACAAGTCTATTTCGGCCGAGACTATTAACCAATGGATAGACCTGCAGACAGACCTCTTATTCGTCACAGGTATTGCGAGGACTACACGTGCACATGCAAAATACTCAAACACTACTACATACAACTACCAGTTTGTGTATGGAACTGCATACCACACCATGGAACTTGGGTACGTAACTTACGATGGCAAAATACAGGGCCAGAGCTCGGACGACACGACACTTGCCAGGCTACTGGGAGGATTGTGGACGAGCTTCGCCAAGACAGGGGTGCCCAGCGTAGATGGAGAGGTTGTCTGGAAGCCAGTCAGTCAGAACAGCTTCCCATATCTGGAGATAAACACCACCCTCTCCTTGAAGAATGACTTGGAGAAGAACCGTACAGACTTCTGGTTCCACATCTATAAGAACTATACCTCGACTTCTATAATTGGTTAGTTTACTGAAGAAGAATATATTGATGCAATAAAATCAAATTTATGTAAAATAATTTTAAATATATATATATATATATATATATATATATATATATATATATATATATATATATATATATATATATACACACACAATTTTTAGACAGTATGCATTACTGTAGGTGTAAAATAAGAATTTATTAAAATTTTAGTTGAGCAATAGCAAGAATAACTTTTGCTCAAATGATAGTAACAGATGAATGTTCAAATTTACGTAAATGGATAATAGAGAACAACATTAAATATTACTTGACAAATTTCCTTTATTTCTAAAACAATAAAATGTTTTTACTGAAATTTCGCATCTTAAGGGCTTTGGCAAATTACCAGTTATATATTTGGTCCTTTTCGTACTGCAATTAAAAATTTTCAATGACTTGCTCAGAGAATAAAACTTTACTTTCCGTTTGAAGGAATCTGAAATGATTATTTACTGCAAAAAATGTGTTGTTTATGTATACCTGGCATGCTCTTATTATACATTGTTATTGTGTAACAGATGATAGGGCACAGTGATACACAATTTAATTTAATAAAGTATAATAATTTTATATTCATACCTACGTTATATATTACGGGATACTTATTTTAAATGTTATACACTTAATTTCAAATGTTATACATCGTACAGCAATATTTTTGTGCAATTTTTAATTGTTTGTTAATTCACCAAATAAAATATTTATTTAAGACCACGACGTTTTCAGTATGTTTTCATTCTTACTTACTATAAGCAAAACATTTAACGATGGACTTTGTTATGTTTTTCACTTTACGTGAACATTGTTAACTACATATTTTTCGCTCGCATCTAATTTAATTATTATAATGCAATTACACATACCAATAAAATTTAAATCGTATTTGCATCACTCAAGCTAATATAAAAATGAATTATTTTTTCCGGTTATGAATATCAACGATATCAAGTTATTTACGTACGAATCACTGAATTATGATAAGAGGTGCAATTGACATCTTAAAGTCAATTAAGAGTTACGCATGTGTAGAAATATATTTTGAACCTAATAAGGCTATAAATATTACAAATAACTTTTGTGTTTTATGACATTTATCTCAAAGTACAAGCACATAGATATATAACATTAGTTTTCAAAAAAATTGTGGACTATTTGTTTCAGGATAAACCGAAATATTTAGATGTCTTTTAAAATACAAATGTTAAAATACGTGATCATTTTTCCTCAGAACGTACATTAATAAAGTTTACCCCCGTGTGTATATTTATAGAAACAATTTTAAAAAAATATTTTTTTTCTAAGGTCGACTAAGTATCATATTGTAAACTTCTGTTGCTATACGAGCATCATTGAGCCCCAGCACACTGTATTACACCTGATCCTCCTGGACAGAGTTCTTAAGAGTGCTGCTTACCCTGTGCCCTGATGAGAGCAAGGATTGTTATTAACATGTAAAATATTAGACGTGACTTGGTTAATGTACAGCCAGAAACAAATTATTTGTTACTGTAAAGCGATTGTCTGTGGGGCACGGGTGGATAAAACAAACAATCAAGTACGCAGAGTTGCCTACGCTCTAGGCTCTGTATCACCACGCTCCAACTTCTCGGGCGTTTTCCACGAAAACTATGCATCCTAGACATTCGACATTGCCATAATGCTCCGATATTTGAGTGCCTGTATCTCAGAAACCGGTTGTCTGAGCGTGTTGTTTCTTATGTCAATCCGGTTCTTTATTCACTAGGATGGGCTGCTACAAGCGTACATGCAAATAAATAAATGCATAATGACAGAGGCAACACTATGTTTCCAACGCTTGGAAAAGAATGATGTTCTCATTTTATTGCCTGCATAGTGTCGTTTTGCATCTGAATTGAATCCGGAAGGTATCAGTGTTATATTTGCAGTGAGTGGTTGTTGATTTACTGTCACTTGACATGTTCATTGATACAACTTTCACGGTTGTATTCCGCCCATACTATTGACAATAGAGGCGTGGTTCCTATACAAAGTATTCTTGATTTAGGCCTGTCTACCTGTAACCACGAGCTTTTCCGCGATTTACATATTCACATTCCATCCTATATGTATATATGTATGTATATATATATATATATATATATATATATATACACATATATATAATGTAACCGCTAAGATCTTCGTTCATCTTGGTATGTCTCACATAACAACAAATTTTTTTTTTATTCCTTGAAAATTGTGAGTAAATATGTATTTTCAAGACCAAAAATCAATCGAAAACACCTACTCATAATTGTTTTCCATACTATATACCTTTCCTGTACCAATAATCCTCTCTTCTCTATTAAGAATACAGTTTTGTCTATAGCCATATCGTGAAAGGTGAATAAGAATCTCTATGTACAAAGGGATAACTGACAGAGGACAGCCCAACCGAATCACAGCCCAATCCGCTAGACCTATAAATGTGAAATTTATAGGATGGGTCCCCCTCAGGGCGTAGGCGAGCACTAAGAGGGCCTTTTTTTTTTTAATTTAAACCTAAGTGGATTTAAAGGGGTGAAATGTGTTTCCGTGTATTGTCGATGTAGCTAGAGCGTGACCGCGACGGGCTATCTTCTTGGATTTTACTTCTATAGCACGCTTTAAAATGCATATTAGACAAATTTCGGTTTTATTATTTGACTAGTAAGGGGTAGAAAGGGCACAAAAGTTTCTTTCTTCGATTATTCCTCTATATACAACTAATTCATCGCGAAACACTTCGAAATGAACGTCAGGTAAATAACCGAAAATGATTACAGGACTTTTTGAAATTCGATTTGCAGGGGATGATAAGTGGAAAAATTTAGTGTTTATGAATGTTTGTACAGATCAAACCAAAATGTACTACCAAAGTTTTTTCTCGGAAACTTATAAAAATCTCAAAGATTTCATTTCAAGGTGTATTAAAATTCAATATTTTAGCGGTGAAATATCGTTAAATGTGTTTTCGATTAATCCTCAATATCAATTCAACTATACAAGATTTCAAAGTGTTCATTGCTTTAAGGTGATGCTTAAGTAAATATCTAACAGTTACCTACAAGATTTGTCCGAATTCGACACCAATGAGGTAAATTCGACACCGATGAGGTAAAAAATTGTAAAAATGTATGTTATGGATTCATAATTGATTTATATCGACGCAATTGAAGTTTTTTTGTATCAACGTGATTTTTTCTTAGTTCGAAGTTTACTTGAATTTGACACACAAGGATAAGTATATGATGGTAAAGATGTTTTTCGTTTTATGATGATGATTACGTAAATTACCGTAAAAACGCATGGAATGTTTTGTAAATTGGAATTCTCAGGGTTCTATAAGGGCGATATATGTATTTTAACTAATCTTAATTTTAACTTTGAATCAACGGGGTATCATCGATATTATCACTTCATTTGGATACTTTGTGTCTAAGATATAAAATTATGATTCTTCGAAATTCTGCTCCGAACGTGTTGAAAAGGCGTAAATGTTGTTTTCGTTTATCATAATATATCAGTCTAACCAGTTGAGAAAAATTGGTTTTGTTTTGCATTAGAATAATGCTCATGTAATACCTAACAAAAATTTATGTGAATTTTTTACGGTATAAAATAGTATAATTACCAGGGAGAAAAGTAGTAAATTTTTCTGTAGAGACGTATCTGTGTACTAATTATATATGCCAACGGAATAATTATTATATTTATTTGATTTGTTTCCATGAATACTTTCGACATCACATGGCGCAGTTGTTTGCAGCTCCGGTCTACGGTTTCGTAGGTTCTGGGCTCGTAATCCGTGTAAGGTTGTGTAATCATACAAGGGATCACGAGTTTTACGAACTACATTGCCGCAAGTATCAAAAGGGTCTTACGAAAATTTCCCGACCCTCGCAGACGAGTTTTATGAAATGTGTAGTGATAAATAAATAACGCAAACCATTAGCAGCTTTCTACGAACGAAACCGAGGCCTCGCAATCATACATAATGAACAGGCTTCTTATGTTCGCAGAACAGTTTACGTGATACTTATATCAGCTTGCCTACATCAGGATGAGGGTATACTTGACTGTGCTCCATGTGCCGATTATTATTATTATTATTATTTCATTTTCTTTTCGTCTGCTTCTCACTTCTCCGTTCCGCGGCGGAGTTTGATTTTGCTCTTTCAACCAAGGCGATCCGGATTCGATTCTCGACGGGGTCGGTCCCCGGATATTCGCATGTAGGAAGAGTGCCGAGCGATGCTGCTGGTCGGCGGGTTTTCTCGGGGATCTCCCACTTCCCCTATCCTTTCATTCCGATTATGTTCCAAATTTACGTCATGCCACTACTCACCAGTGTAAAAGGCCGCAATGTGAAGTGCTGACCAAAATATTGTCAGGAGTTATGGCATAGTGAAAATAAAAATAAAATAACTATATAAATTAAAATCGTAGTAAACGAGAACATAACATAAGAGTTTTTGAATGTAAAAAAAGTGGGGACGTGAGTATATCTGAATAACTTCTATGCTAAGAGTACGAGGTGGAAAGCAAATAAACATCACTTATAAATGAAAAAGCAATTGACTGAACCATACTGATAAACCATAAATAACGACATTAACCCCGTAATTATTAAATAAAACTGTGGAGTAAATAAGTACGTAGCTCATTGTGCCTTAAGTGAAATACAAACAACCACTTTAAAGATAAGACTTCCATCTTGCAGCCTATGGTGACATAAATGAGTAATGTTTGGTAGAGAACAACAAATTACTGAAATTATGAAGTAATTCCGCTTGATCCATACGGGTCGAGTCTCCTATCTTGTAGCGTGCTTAATTAATTTCTTCGACCTTGTCATACACGAACAACTAATATTAAAGAAGCTTAATAAAGTTATATGTTTTGCAATAAGGGGATATCAATTGTTAAGGGGAATACAGACCGATTTCTTAAACATAAGAATGAATTCTAATAATTGGTGTTTACTACAAAAGATTAAAATGAAATTATACAAAAATAAATATTACATTATTGGTATTCAAAAATAAGTGTACAATTTTGAGAATGATTTTAAAGTGTTGATTTATAAACAGACGTTATGGGTGATGAACAGGCAAAAAAGTATAAAAATATATTGCATGAAATTGTTCAAAAGAAAGTGGTTTCTGTCATTACAATAAAATTCCAGGTCATTACATTATTTTGAAACATTTAATTAAATGGTGATTGTACTGACGAACATCAGATACTCGCGTAAAGGAATCCACGACTGATACTCATAATAAAGACCGAACACGAAAACTAGAGAAAATTAATAGTAAATAATAACAATAAAAACTATACCTATGGTTTCGATGTTCCTGTCCAGCGAAGTCTCATCCACTTCAGGGCTACTTGAAGTCTTCTCTAGTTAATCCAAATCTACTCATTTATTAAACTAAATAAAAAAAATAACACGGTCGAAAGCAAATTAACAATAAAAAAAAATCTAACTAAACTGAAAAACTTGCCATCTGGCATTACGATTCATGAGCACTTAAGCCGTCGCCTAGCCCACCGGGGCGTCGCCGTGCTTGCCTAAGTCCTAAGCCAAAACACAAAAACTCGCTAAAAAGCTCACCATGATGAAAAAAATCTAAAAGTTCATCAAAAGTCCCAAAGTAAAAAATAAAGCTCGTCAAGGCTAGCAGGTATTTATACACTCGGTCGTGCCTTCCAGAACCTTCCATGATTTTTGAACTGGAATGGTCAGCAGTGATCCTTCCAGACTGGCGCAACATTTACCCTCTCTGTCTCTCGTCCGCGATGTTCGACGTCACGGGAGGGGGGACTCTCCGAGACTGGAACGACAGAAATGTGCTGTTCCACACTACCTGCCCGTGCGTCTGCCAACTGAAGATGTTAATGTGGGACAGGGTAGCGGGGGAGTGTTGACAGAGGCGTCCAGTGCTCCTGGAAGGCCGCCGCACACCGAAAGTACCAGAATAACCCACAGTGCACGCCCGCCCGGCGACACCGACACATCCATCACCACACCACTCACCTGCCTAGAACCTAACACAAGGCCATCGGCTTGTGCGCAATACCAGGACACTGGCCCACAAAGGAATCTACAAGCACTGCAGTGACAGCAACCTCTGCAGGCTACCAGGAACAGTGAACAAAACAATTTAAACTGGGAGACTGTAACAGATCACTCCAGACGTCCATAATCCTAAATGTAATGAAGTGACTTCCAGAAAACTGAATACGCTTTAAAATTATAATACAAAATAACTTTACAACATATTTTGACTATGGATGAGAAGAAAATTACCAAACAAATAAATGCCCGAAATTTACCATCGTGACAATATCTTTAATATGTTAGCCTAGACACGAAAATAACCATTTTTCAGAATTACATAAAGCTCGAGTGACGAAATTTTAAAATTATTTTACCATTTGAAATAACTAAATAAATTGTTGTTCTTACTTGCTATGCACGTAGTACCTTATACAGAGACAGCTTCTTGAGTTGTCGTTATTTTGTTAGTAACGTGTTGTAATATGCCAATTTGGCATTGTATCTAGTGTATAATTATGTATATAAAATTAAGCAAATGGTCACCGATGACAGTGTAAGAAGCTATTAATTTTGTTTAAATGTAGATGTTTTATTGGAATGTGGTAGCTGCAATCAGTACGGAAAATTGTACATAAACTTACTGTAACAGAATAATTCACTGTAATTGTACATATCTAGAATGAGTAATAATTGGGCTACCGAGATGATTCATACTGTGCCAGACTCTGTGAAAGCTGTATATTTCTTAAATGTACAGCCAGCACTCCTAAGGTGTTTCACTAAGAGAGAACAAACAGTACGTATTACTTCATAATGGCTCTGTGTTTCGCTGTAACATACAAATAATAAGTAGCTGCGAAGTAAATGCGGTGAAATATAGCCTAGTGCGTGATCCTAATTTTGTAACATATTGGGAGATATAACGGTGTGTTTATATCACTATTAGTTTTGTTAGAAATACTGCATTAAGTTATAGAAGAGCCAGTCACTGAAATACACCAATTAACTTTCTTTCCTCTCTAGTTACATCTGGGAGCCGTTATAAGTAGTCACACATCTCAAGAAGAGGATACAGGCAAGAATTATACTCATTGTTTTTTTCCTGCTGGTACATTTACACTTTCGAACATTCATTGGATACGGTAGCCTGTAAGTGCAATGGTATTTTCTTGTAGAAGTGTTACTGTATCAATTCTGCCTAACATGTTGCTAAAAAATAATTTCAGCAATACAGAGCCCGTTTAATAAAAATAACAAATGTCTCTTTTTTTTGGAGGATGATGTTTAAAGAAAGAAACGCGTGACGATAACAAGCTCCAGAGCTGTTATTTCCACTGACACTTTTGACGTCCACGAAACATCACTTTCCATCTGCTAGACAAACGCGAATTAATCATGAAGAAAGTAGCAGGACGCATTTAGTGGTCTTCTAGGGCTTTGATTTTCGAAATTATTTCTGTTATTTTTTATTTCTTCTTTTTTCATTAGTCTTGAAATTTCAGAGTAACACAAATGCTTATACTAAATACCGTTGAAATTATTGATATTACGTTAAAATTGAACTTTTATAATATAAATATTTTCGCGCTCTCTATATTTGTGTATATCGGTAAGTAACACTTAAAATGCCTCTATTTTTATACTTACTTATACTTAATTAAAAATTAACTTACGTAAATATGATGACCCACAATACCGCGAGGTACTTCACAAAAACTCTACAGTGCCAAGGGCACATTTTGTTGCATTAAAATGTGCCAAGGGCACATTTTGTTGCATTAAAATGTTTGGAAACAAGGAACTGTTTTCTCAGCAGACATAACTGTTAAAATAAGGAAATTTTCCTCAGTAGACGTAACTGTAGAAGTGAGGAATAGTTTCCTCGGTAGACATAACTGTGTAAATATGGAACATTTTCCTCTTCAGACGTACAAATTTATTTTTTTCGAAACCAACGTAATAGTTTCAAATTAAAAATTTTCTCTTTGTTCGGCGATTTAGGAATTATTTTTTGGATCCTACGTCACGAAAGGGACGTGAATATTTTCTGCTGAAATATCCTCGCATATATTAATTCGTAATACTTAATTTATGCATGGGTGTCCGTGGTTCGTGGTTCAATCCCTGTCAGTACTTGGAGTTATACAGTATTTAAAACCAAAGATTCGTCACGTAAACAGATTATAACTGACTAAGGCTGACAACGAAAGTAAGTAACTTCGTACACAACGACCATTATTGTAGTCCAACGAAAACAATTCTATTGATTCGGTAAAGTACTTTGCGATTAAATGAAGCCATACACACAAACCAGAATTAACATTTTGGTTATCTATAAGAAAATTTACTCTACATTTAACCGAAATGTAGAAATGTAATGGACACGGAAGTAAAATTTTTAATTTTCTTAGTAAGATATTTGAAAATTGCCCAAAGTATGACAGTTCTCTCAGTTAATAGCTCGCAAATACCTTGATATGAAAAAATTTTCATAGAAATGAAATATGTTTACAGAAATGTGATGGATGAATATTACTGCTATGAGATAAGCATATCCGAAGCTCTTAGTTATATGTTTATGCAACAGTTCCATTTTGTAAAATCTTACGGCAGCACCTCACAAGAAAGAAAAGTTTCTAGACATTTTACTATACATTTTTGTTTTTATTAATGCCAGTTTACAAATTATTGTTGCATGAAATTCCAACCGGAATAAATTATTTCAAGCATTAATTGGCAAGGACGGCTATCAACTCAAATATGCTAATTTTAGAAAATTACGCGTGTTTGTGTTTTCAATATTACAATTCTGGTAAGGCTCTGTGGTTTATTTAAATTTAGTATTATTGATGTCCTGTAGTAACGTCCAGAGTAGAATATTAATTACTTTGGATAATTTCCGATACAGCAACATAACTAGGATAAAATTTATTGTAATGTCATAAACAGGGCCCAGATTATTGTGCCTAGAGCCTTGAGCAAATTAAAATTAATATCCCCCTCTCCCCCTCCCACGCAAAGTCACACAAAAAGTTTGAAAAATGTGCTGTTGTGCATTTAAGAATGTGAATGCATGAAGTACAGTGTGTTTCGATTCAACACAGAACTGGCAAGTGGGCTGCCTACCCACCCGCAACCGGCTTGAATTCTGCTCGCGGCGCGCTAGCGACGGAGCTACGTTCGATTTCACTGGTTGCCGCCTTCTTACGCAGCATTCTAAACGGTTTAACTCTTTCAACATATATTTACACAGACTTTGGAATATGTTTCAACG
>PNEQ01076712.1:0-20831 GCA_003012365.1 Medauroidea extradentata | reverse complement strand
ATATATATATATATATATATATATATATATATATATATATATATATATATATATATATATATATATATATATATATATATGTGGTGTAACGAGTCAGTGGCTCGCGCAGGCACGCACCTCCCCCCTCCCTGGAACCACAGCTCGCTACATACTGTCCGAGCATCTAGGTTATTGTAATGCGCCTCCCCTTCCCCCAGCTGCCTGCTCCTGGCGCCAGACCTGCTCGGACAGACCCCGGACTGATGTCAACAATCCTTTTGAATGAGTGGGCACCTGTACATCACCGTTTGACAGGCATTCAGCTCGGGCGTGACTGAGTGTTACCGAAATGTCGGGAAGGTTCAACTTACGTCACCCAGCCCTGTCGGCAAACTTAGAGAATGTTCTGGACGTCGATGCAAGTGCTATATAAGCAGGTTAGTTGCGAGCTGCGAGAGTGTCTGTTCGGCTATTAGCCAGTGAGTGTGCGCGGTGAGCGAACGAGGGAGACCAGCGAATGAAGAAGAGGCTGTGCTACTGTGGACAAAGGTGACTTTCCTGGAGTGGTGTGAGTAAGTGTGAGTAGAGTAACGGGTTTAACTGTATGTAGTGGTGATTGGCGAGACATACCTATGTAGAGACTGGGCGACTGGATAACTGAGCGAGATAGACATTTAATTAGCCAGTATCAGAATAGTAAAATAGACTGTTAGTTAGGCAATATGTATAACATATCTGTATATATTTATTTAGAGAGAGTGGATTGCAAGTGTTGTGTAACTAAAGTAGAGTGTTTTGTAGAGTGTATATTAATTTAAGAACCCTAATTTAAGTAATTTTATTTACTTACATACGCCCTCCATCCCAAGTGAACCTGCCTGCGCCCAGGTCAGCAAAGTTGTTATATATATATATATATATATATATATATATATATATATATATATATATATATATGAAAGATGAAAGAGAGTTCCTAAAGAATCACAAGCAAGAAACCTGTAATTCCAACAGGGCTTGCGATGTCCTATCTTAAATCTTAAAGTGCGAAAAGTGGGCACCAGAATAGCCCCCAAGTTATCACTCACCCCCTTCCACAGTATCTTCTCTCCCTCACCACAGAGTCGGCGAACACACTTCTGCGCAACAAATCCCCTCTCCTCGGCCCTTGGCGCTCTTACAAAACGACGCGGCTGTTGTGTGCAAAGTGCCGGCAGTTGTTCGATAAAACCACGCCCGTCTCGTATATCTGTGAGGAGGTAGGAAGGTGTTGGGTGAGGGGGGGGGGGGACGAGACTCGGGGAAACTTTTACTGCGGAAACTGTCGCCAACACAAGTTTTCCCTTAACTCGCGTCTTCAGCTGTTTTTTTCATTGCAGCTTTTCTCCCTTCGCACCATACGTTTATATATCTCACTATCGTCTTGTGTTGTGTTCTGTTAAAACTCCTCATTTTTCATCCTTTCCAAATAAGTGTGTATTCCCGAGGACAGGCATCGTTTTAATATCTGGGTTATTTTAAGCTAAAATAAGTTAATTTAAAATTTGTATGAAACAGTGGCGTAACTTGGATTTGTGTTTGGCGGAGAAATGAGTGTGGGAGAGTGTAGTCTCATATAAGGAATTTTATGAAGAAATGCCGATCGAAGTCAGGAGAAAGCACTGCTGTTGATTAATAGCTAATGCACTAGTTAGTAATTTAGTTAATTTGTTTTGTGTGTTTATCTTTTTTATGATGGTGTGTTTATTGTGCAGTTATTTAATAAGATTAAAAGTGAGTATAAGATTTAAAGTTAAAACTATCAGAGAAATGATACATGTTTGGTCCGCGGGGATACTCACCGGGGAAAATTTGGACTTCTTTTTTTCAAGGTGCAAAATTGTGCTACTCAAGTAGCTTTATAATCTAAATATTGATTATTTAATGCAGGAAAGTTTTTGTACTTCATATTTCAGCCAAAAAGGGGGAATCCAACCCGGAACCCTACCTTTCTACGCCACTAATACATCCACAGTTTTGTTATTTTCTTTGTAAATGTCCCAAACTGATAGTTTTGTATGGTAGAATATCATCCTCAGCTGTCCAAATCTAACTCTAGTCTACGGTAATTATTAAGTTCAATAAGTTTAAGTTAGTAAGCAGAAACGATACTATATTTTGTGCAGAGAAATATTACACTGCATAGTAAACACTATTTTCAACAAAACTGTTACATGGTTTTAAATCTTCTCTCATACAGCTTCAAAAAATTAAATATATATTACGAAAGCTAAAATGAAGAAAAATCATCATATTATATTTGAAAGAAATAGTGTAAGTTTTGTAAACGTTACATAGGATCACATTCTCACCTTATAAAAAAATACTCAGCCAGTTTTACCCATTGTAGCATTTCAAAGTGAAAATGTGCGTGTTTTTCGTCCGTATAGGCTACGAAAAGCAATGAGGTAATGAAATAAAAAAAACAATTCACATTAAAACTACATGTCACAGACCCCTGTTTGGCGTATATAAAAATTAATTTTAAAAAAGGTTTTGCTGAAATTTTAATTTTCTACTATTAGAACTTTTTATACCTGTACACAAATATTTTGTAATTGTGTGTAGGCCTAATATATATATATATATATATATATATATATATATATATATATATATATATATATATATATATATATATATATATATATATATATATATATATATATATATATATATATATATATATATATATATATATATATATATATATATATGCGTGTGTGTGTGTATGTATGTATATACACATAAATATATACATTTATTTATTTTTTCATATACAGGTGTTGCAAAATTCCATGTCAATATTGTAGGGAAAGAATCGTCACGTGTAGAGGAACAAAAGGTTTTATATGAACATAGATCCAAAACTGCACCGTTTCTGCGCTACAGTTGGCAATACATGACGTATGGTTGATAGCGCGCGGGTAGAATCATTTTGCTGTGGGGCATCATTACAGCAGTACATAACATGTTACTAGGCCACACACTACTCCACTAACACACAGACAGTAGGAACAACTGTGACACAGCAACATGATCCTGCCAGCGCGCTTTCAACCATACGTCATGTATGCCAACTGTAGCGCAGAAACGGTGCGTTTTGGACCTATGTTCATGTAACACTTTTTGTTCCTCTACACGTTAGGATTGTTTCCCTAGAATATTGACATGGAATTTTTCAACATCCTACATATGAAGCCGTAGACCGTGACATGTAGTAGTTTCCATATTTTTTTGCGGCATACGTGAATGAAAAACAAGCACATTTTGATTTTGAAATGTCATGTGTAAACCGGCTGAACTATTTTTTGTAAGATGATAGTGTATTCCCAAGTAATGTCGACAAAACTAACACTATTTCATACATAATATAAAGCTACATTCCCCCTCCCTGGAACGCCAATAACAGTATCGCAAGAAATCTAGGTCGTTTCAGGGTTTCTGCTGTAAGTAGAACTGGCTTCTGACTCTAGTCGTAAACCAGTAAGTGGGCCCCTTCTGGGTGTGTGCATGACAGTGGAGCATTTTTTTTACATGCCATGATTTTAACACAGTGTGACGGACGAGATATCGTGTTATCTGGCGGTTTAGGTGATGCACTGTGGCAGATTACGTTGTCTCTTGCATACGTGCTCAACTTGTGTAGGAAAACGTAATGGGGAAAAGCTTAGGGGCTTCGCGTGAAATTGTACGCATGTTCGGTTTCGTGCGAATCTGCTTTTAACTTGTTCACAACTATTAACAATAACTAAGCGTCTATGCTTTTTAATTTTGAGACCCTCAAAACATGTAAAAGTTTTTTTTTCTTTCTGACTTCTGTACCTGGAAAACCGTTTGACTGTACGCAAAACTTACCATCACGATTAAAATTGTCGTGTTTCCGCTTAGGGGACTTGCTTAACTGACGGCCTTGGCATGAGCAAGGTTAAGGATTAACATGTTAATTTATATTAGGTGGTGCTAAATTTTTTAAAAAGCCCTAAAAATCCTATAATAACTTAGGCCTTGTTTAGATGAACAAAACGACATTGGTGGCATACAGTAAAATATATTTAAAATGTTCATGTCTAGCCCTATCCTACCTCGTGCCATTTCTCTGACGTAGGCAACACTAATTGCTAAAATTAATTTATCGAATTTCTACAATAACTTCTGTTTAAAAACATTTTTGATGGATGTGACAATTTGGAGGCATAGAAGATAATTTTTGATGAATTTTGGATTTCATAATAGTCTTTCTTATACTAGACGTGCAATAATTCTTGAAAGTTAACCTATAATTCCCTTGCAGTGATTCTGCATAATAAATTAATGGAAGATTTCATAGTTTATCAAGAATATATCCTATGTCTTGTCAAAAAGACAATTTTTACAATACAACTTCAATAAATGCTATTGCTCGAAAACTGAAAATAAAGAAAATTATCTAACACTTCATCTTAATGACCCTTTGAAATAGGATTAATTTAGTTGTCTGCACATAGTTAATTCATTTCGTGATCCGGCCCAGAGGACCACGCGATGCCACGCTTAAGGGCGCTATCTACCGCAATTTTCCTCACCTTTTTTCTTATTCGTACCAGATATTTTTTTCTTATTTTAGACACAAAATGTGACTAAATAAGGATTTTATGAGTTCTTTTATCTCTCATAGTTTTCGCGTAATGGCTTGTGAAAGTCATATTCTGAATATAAAGAATAAAAATTATTTGTGTTTTTTTTTTTAATATAGAATTTTTAAAATTTTTATTTTTAGTTTCAGCATTTTTTAATACAAATAATTTTTATTATTTATTTTTATGAGCATCACATTCTAGCCTGCAATGTCTTTATCCACTGTGATTTTTTTTTTTTAGTTTGGTATATCAGTTGGTTTTAGTGTAGTCCTTAAAACGGAAACATGCAAAATATGACTTTAACAAGCCATTACGCGAAAACTTTGAGAGATGAAAAATTTTTATAAGAGCCAAATTTAGTCACATTTTGTGTCTAAAATAAGAAAAAAAAAACCTGGTACAAATAAAAAATTTAAAAATGGTGATGAAAATTGCGGTAGCCGCGCCCTTACGGCTTTCCATGTATTTCTGTCTTCTGCTATCTGTCTTCAGTTCGTTTTGTAGAGATTAGTCATATGAGAACTTTAATTACATTAGAACCGATATTTTTTGTTACAGTACGGATTTGCAGCCCGTCGCCAAGCCCAAACCTGGGAAACCAGGGTGTTCCTCCCATAGAAAGATTGCCAAATTGTGCACAAAAATGCCGTCGTACATTTTTTCACTAGCATTTTCGTCTGTAGTTTAGTCCAGTATTCGCGTTATGAGCTTATCATACGGTTTTCTGGATGGACGTTATGTATAATAATGTTGAGTAGTGAAGAATTGTAAAATTGTTTCCCGTACATCAATGTGCAGTATCACTGATATATATATATATATATATATATATATATATATATATATATATATATATATATATATATATATATATATATATATATATATATATTTAGGAGATACCAAATGTTTACTGGTGTTACCAGTTTTTCGTATCAACAATGCTAAACATGTGCTCAATTTATGGACAGTGTGTCCCACGCTATTTATGAGTTAAAAACTTCCGTTAACTGTTTAGGAAGTTTTTGCAGTGCGTGACCGGGGTGGGAAAAGAGTTGGGGTAGAGATTTGAGTGCTAACCCACTCCCCTCCTTCCCAAATCGCCTCTAAAAATATAAATGGTAGAAGAGTCCTATTATACTCCACTCAAATAGTTTTTGTATTGTCTTGATTGGTATTCAGAAATGTGTAAAAAAAATATACAAGCAGTAAACAAGTGAGTCTGGATTTAAGTGTAAATACATATTTCTTTATGAAGAATTAGTGCATAGATACAGTTTAGAGAAAATAACCGCACATTTTAAATCATCCACCAATTGTCACTTCGGCAGCATTAATGGTGTTAAACAACAACAAATTAGTGGATTTAAAAATAAGAAGAACGCATCGAGAGCTGTGAATCCCCGGAGGAATGGTGCGTGTTCCTCTGTCATCTTCAGCCGTGTGTTGGACGGCAGTTAACTCGGAGGGAAGCATGATAAATGGCCCGGTGTCAGCTGCAGATCCTTTTCTTTGACCGCTGCGGGGTCCACGAGGGATTAACTTGGCCGCCCGGTTTACCACGGGCTAACTTTGATTGATCCCTGCTACCCCTCTTCCCCCCCTATTTTCGTCCCTCGCCTTGGTGTGACGTTAATTTCTACTCCTGGGCATTGGCCGCGGCGATATGCCCCCGGAGTTAATCTGAGCTCCGCCGAGATTGAGGGAGACGTGGATCTTCGCGAACTTGAGCAGAGTTTGATTTATCACTCCGGCGACCCAGATGTGTTGCATTACTGGCACTTCTTGGTTAACTCTTTAGTGCAGTAAACGATCTTGCTTATGCATTGTTACCTCCTTTACAGATGTTTTGCCAAAACATATATATTTGTTCTGGAATCAATTAAATTGTAATGAATTTTTCAGAAAATTAAAAAAACTTTTATTATTTTCGTAACGTCTTGCCAAATTTAAACTTTTGTTATTTTGATGATTTACCCATTGCAAAACTTACCTACACCAATAAGATAATTTCTTGTTAAAGTAATAGTCTTTGACGAGCTGTATCACGTCTGTAAATGTTACTCTGAAATGTTACAGTTTTGTTTCTGCATTTTAAACAACTGAAGAAATACCTAAAATATGGTTTCCTTTTTTTTTATTCGAAGAATTTTTTCAAGCTATTATAATTGTTAAATGCCTTGTCGCAGGTTTTTTTTATAACGGTTACAGCTAGCAATAAGTAATGAACATATTTTGCATAGAATACTTAATTCACGTAACCTTTGTTCATTGTTATATCCAGAGTATTTAAAATAAATAATTTCCTAATGGTTTTGAAGTGAAAAATAAATTAACAGTGCTACCGAAATTTTCATTCAAAATGGTAAAACAATGAAGCGTCTTCATGTTTCGTGATAGAATTAACTTTTTCATTGACATAAAAAAAATAACCTGAAAGTAAGTATTTTTATTTAAATAAATTCAAACTTTTCTGTTATGTGAGGAGCAGTAGTGATATTGCAACCACGGTCAGTGCTGACCTCAGTTGACGCTACGCACGGAATAAAAATATCGAGACGAGACGTAAACTAATGTCATTGCCTTCTATTCCCTAAAATAACTAAACTGTCTCCATACAGAAATACTATAGGCCGTAATCAATAGAAAACATGTTGGAATGTCACCCAAATTATATCCAACTTTGAGATACATACTTTTTTTAATTCTTACTATTTATACTTTTGTACAGATTAGTTGTGGCGGAATTATACATACAAAGATATTTCATTGGTTTTCTGTGTCTGCTGAATTCACTTCCTTCAAATCGAGACTAATGCGGTACTTTACATATGTCGTATCTTGACGATAAAAGTGTTCTGTACGATTCGAACTTAAGGAGAGTGTTCCCTTAACACAGTTATTTTAAAATCATATTTGTTTACACATCTTTACTGTTTTGCCCTGTGTAATCGTAATTGAATGTAAACTAATTAGAGTCTGACTTCAGTCTCATATTAGTAAATACAGATTACAGTAAGCTCATTTAAGCTCAAAAATAATTCTGTTAAATGCTTTATGCCACTAGAGGCTGTCTGTCAGTTTCAAAAGTGGATCATAAAATTAGTTACTATCAATGAATCTAGAAAAATACTTCCTTGAGAGGCCACTCGCATCGCGTACGCCAAATTTCTTCGAGTTGCAGAACAAAAAGAAAAAAAAATGCGACCAAGGAAAGGGTGGGGTGCGTCTTACCCACGAAAACATTAGAAGTTGGTTTCGGGAGGCTTTATTTCGACAGAAAGATGTACAAGCCACCATTAGTTTCCCTAGAAGCAACAATTAACGCTATGGACCACGTTCAAATCAAACAACTAGTCTCAATTATGCTTAGGATAAATTGTCACCGCGTAATAATCTGCAACTTGTAACTTAAGGTCGCTCAACACTGTACTTCGTTGCGGATATTATGTGCAGCGAACGTGATTTTCCACGCACGATAGGCACAGTATGTTGTGGGTACGTATTATTATTGCTATTAAGTGTACTGTCAATTTTGCGTACAATTTTACGAGAAAAAATGTGTACAATTATTGTGAAAACATTTTTTTTTTCATACGGGGACCAAAAAAAGTGTTTCAAATGTCTGTGAGAAAAAATGGAACATCAAGTTCAATAACTTTGTGTTCAACGTGAAAGATAATTAACTGCATCGTCCTGTCACATTTTGATCATTATTTTACAATAGTATTTATTTCCTTGATAAAGTGACTGTAGAAACTATTGCACAATTTAAAATAAATATTTGATAAGTAAACCGATATTGTTAGAAAATCTGGGGATATGTTATTGTGTTGGTACGTCTTTTCGAGCAGTAACTTATACATTTTCACAATGATTGTTAATGGTGTAACGAAAAATTATTCTTAGAATCAACAGAAAACTATTGCATTGTGTTATAGAGAACGGAATCTAGATAGACTTGGATAAGAGGACGTCGATAGATTATCTTTGATTATTCATTGGGTTAATGGAAAAAAAACTATAAAACAGCGTAAGAGCACCATGCTCTCTCTCTCTCTTTGTGTATGTATGTTTGTATATACAATATATATGTACACACACATATATAAATGTAAATAAATAAAAAATATATATATATATATATAGAGAGAGAGAGAGAGAGAGGAAGAGAGCTGGGAATAAGGGGAATAATATTCTCATTAAAGAAGACGTAGTGAGTAAATTAATGCAAAAGGAATTAACTGGAAACTGTAGGTTCGAAGCTGATGAGAAATAATACAAATATACAGTTCTGTACTAACGTTTTTGTCTACTTTTGAAGCATAAATATTTCCCACGTGACGTTTTTGCGGCTTAGATGTTGTAGTCTATGCAGTATAAGTTTGTCTGATTTTGACATTTCTCTTCTTAGCAAGATATCCGTCAGCTCCATATGGAGGAAATCAGAAATGTTTAAAGGTCAACATAACTTTGTGTTGACTTATAAGCCATCCTGACTTCCTGGAAGAACAGGATCTCTTCTACCCTGTTTTCGCATACTTCTTAGAAGAGAAATGCCAAAATCAGGCAAACTTATATAGAAGACTATACTCAAATGGATTGCGTCATTGTGGCAAAACATTTGTTCATAAATTAGGCCAAAATTCTATTTTTATTCCTTGATTTCAATGCAATGGAGTTTTCAGTAAATGTTTTTACTCTTAATGTATTAATATAGCGCTCTTAACAACCCTGATACTGTCAGCAA
Organism: Medauroidea extradentata; assembly: GCA_003012365.1. NCBI lineage: Eukaryota > Metazoa > Arthropoda > Insecta > Phasmatodea > Phasmatidae > Medauroidea > Medauroidea extradentata. The sequence continues at coordinate 11,444 of PNEQ01076712.1, read as the reverse complement.
TCGCGAGTAAGTGGAGGAGTGGGTTAAGGGCATATGGCCCACAGATTCTTGGCTTTCGAAGAGAGTTATTTTTTAAACACAGAATAGAACCAAGAACGTAAAATAGGTCAGTAAATTGTTGCAAATTGGTTTTACTATGTTGTGTAATATTTCGAGAGAAACGGTACACAGATTTAAGCTAATTTTTCAATTAAAAGGAAATTTCGGAAGTTAACAAATCAATTACAATCATTCTGTATCTTGTCTAGTCAAAATCAGAGTACGTAGATAAACCAGTTGCAACAAAGTTACGGAGGAATTTTACGATATCGGCTCTTTATATATATATATATATATATATATATATATATATATATATATATATATAATCTCTAAACTGTATAAACTCGGGCTTCGTATGAAATAGTCATCACATTCAATGACTTTGTGCTGACGATGGAACCGGTATATCACTCTGGTCGTTATTTCCGTACTGATTATGAGCGTAAATTTTTTAATTTTGAACACAACTTTCTATGTACTCGGGTAGTGATACATTATCTATCAGTAGCCTAAATTTTAAATATGAACCAGTTCTCTTATTTCCTCAGTCATTATTTGTAAGCGTTATGGAACAATATATCACAAAACTCTCTCTGTCTCTAAAGAATTAATGTCACTTTCAAGACTCAGAGACCTTGAGGAATGGTGGCAAGGTAGGGAACGATATAAGCTTCTGAAGATAACGTAAGCACTAATTAAGTCTTGGCTAATTGTCTTATCGCCACTTATAAATATATTAATATAACAATTGCAAGTATTAAAACGGTGGTTATATCCTCACTGCAAGCAAAATCATCGTCTTAAACTGATATAAAACAAATTTTTTGCTACTTTATTTGATAAGGTAGTCGTAAATAGTACTGTCTTTAATGTGAACAACCTAGAATGTTAATCTACCATACTTCACGATACTGAAGCTTCAAACTTCAGTACCAGAAACACGTTAACCGTTTTAATTGTGTTCTTATATGTGAAACATTGGTCACTTACTGCCAAAACTACACATGACTGCTCTCTGTCGGTAACCTAGTGGACTGGGAGTACAGAGCCTTCCCAATGTTGTGAAGACCGCGATGTAGTTCGTCACTATATTTAGGTATATCACATTATATTATTGGTTTACCATATATATTAATGAACAAATAAATAAATGATATATACACACACGCTGTGTTGGCTGGTGTTTGAAAAGGAGGGGTGGGGGAGGTGGCGTTGCGTGGGAAGTTTGGCAGATCGTAGGAATGGCAAAAGAAGAAAACAGGGTAAGTGGAGGAAATTTCGATTCGCCCCCTCACCCAATCCACGGCGGGGAAAACCGAGAAGTTGTCCTGAACACGTGCAGTGGATTCCGGGCTCGGGGAAGTTTTTCACGGGCCAGATCTCCCCTCTGGTGGTGCAGGCGAGATCCGCAGAAAGGATGCTCCTGTGTTTCCTAGGCGAGGAGGTAGGGCGAGGGTCCTGAGAGGCGGTAATGGAGAAGTGCCATCCCCCCAGGGGAAACGCCAAGTATCCAGGCATTGCCGCCGAGGATTCCATTATTAAGGCAGCGGAAAGTATTTATTCATCGCTTTAAATCTCTCCACTAGCGTGGTACTGCCCACGGTCCACCCTACCCTAGTTTGCACGACTGTCGGCAAACAAACTTCTTATTTTTCCGGCCGCTTGCTCCGACCCACTGCATCCGTTATTCTGTACTTTGAACTTAAAGCCGTGTTAGGTACTTTTTCACGTTGGTGCAAAAAAATTCAAAACATTTTAAAGGAATGCTTCGAAATATTTAAGACTAAGAGCAGTCATTCGATGCACAATTCTCTGTATGCGTTTTGAGAAAAAAATTGCTTGGGTTTGGTTTATTTTCATAACAAAATTGGCACTACTATAGGTGCAAAAATCTGAAAAGCTATGAAGCTCATTGCTAACAAACCAAAATAGTCAGATACCCTATACAAATTATCTTATATTTGAGACAAAGCAATGAAGGGGTTTTCAGAAGTGAAAATTACGTTGCTTTAAAAAAATGTCAAAATCACTGAAAAACTACGGGGCGTGACCTTACGCATGTATCTTAGCCACGTATGTAGTCCAGATGTTGAGTTTTGCTCAATGGAAAGGTGTGGTACATGACAATCGGTAAAGCTATAGACCTATGACTAAAGTCACTAGCTCATAAAATTTTGTTGCACTCAAAAGACGCAATAGCCCTTTGTCACTTACTCGAAAGTTACTTGCCATATATTCATTAACTGTAAAGTCACTTGCCCTAATGTTGCTTACCTAAAGTCACGTGCCTTTAGTTCATTTTTTAAATCTCTTACCCTGATGTATATTCCACTACATATTTTTGCCCCAAAGTGAATTCCTGTAAAGTCAATTGCCCTAAATTATTTTACAGAGTGTAATTGAATGACGTTTAAAACACTCTGTAGCGTAATAGCTTACACTAAGACAAGAAATTTGATTTAAGACACTTGGGGTCGCAATAGTCGGGGAACGCCTTAAAATTGGTGACCAAAAGTTGAACATATGATCTCACAGATGACACACATCGCCGCATCTGGGTCTGCCAGGCTTAGCGTTCTTGTTGCATCAAACTAATTGTATTCGACAACATTTCAACACAATGTCAACAATCAATCCCCTGACGCGAGGAAAACGCAAACAAGTTACGAAGTTACTCTGACGACGACACCAGATTGGAACCCAGCACCCTGTGCATGTAATCAGCACACGCAGGCAAAGATGTACACTGCTAAGTCGACAAGATTAATTGGTTTCATGTAACAAGAACGCTAAGTCTAGCAGTCACACATGCGGCGATGTGTGTCATCTGTGACGTCATACAGGATGAGCCAAAAATATATACCCAATTAGAAATATGTATTATGCAACAACGAACACAGATGCACCAGATTTCAACATTGCACACGATAGGGTAGCTCAAAATGTTTTGTGTGGTTTTGAAAAATAATATCAGGAAGGTGATGGCCGTCCGCGAGACGATTTCGAAATTTGTCCGCGACGCGCTGGCTCTTGTTCGCAAGCAAAACACGAAGGAAAAGATTTCAGAATGGTTCAATATAATTTGTTATTCCAAGGTCATTGGCTTCAGAGAGGAGAGAGGGGAAGGTGGTTTACAAATTGAGAGGGCACAGTGTGTGGCAGGACAATCGCCAACATGCCGTGGACAAGTGTGCACCGCGCTTACACTACTGTCAAAATGTTATTTCGGATCAATATATGATACTATAATTTTAAAAATATGTAGCACATTTATTTTATGTAAGATTTTATCGACCATCAAAATGGCTACAATCACTTCTCCATGCTTCTGCAAAAAAAAAAAAAAGTATTTGTAAGTAACAACTATAGATGCAAGCATTTGCCTTACTACAACTACGTACAGTTTGTAATTGCAGTGGCACCGCTTAAATTCCCATATTAAGACCTTACGCTTTAGTATTGCAGTGGTTTCAAAAATATTTCTTTAACGTAAACTAACACACATATAACAATTAATTCCTTACAGTTTCTTGTTTGTATCTGAATTTTTCAGTTGCAATACACCAAACAGATTTTTAGAATTAAGCCACTGAAATATCACACATTTTGTTGTCAAAATAAGCCAAAATTTAGCCAAACAATTTTTGCTAGTAAGCGGAACATTATTAAAAAAAAAACGCTTTGGCAAAATTATGTATCGTATGACTGTTCACAGTCTCAAATTTTTTCAAAGCATTTTGTTAAATATGATCTGAGTTATTTGTAATTGTTTGAAATAAATTAAAGATTGTGGATTAAAGAGCCTGAAACGTGAACACCATTCGCCAGTTTAGTGCTCTGTTGTATAGGCCATGCGGTTAGTGTCGAGCGTGCCAGCGTGGCCCTTATCGCTTACCGGTTTATATTACTCTTAACAGTTTTAGGACTGGGGACCTATGTTAATTTAAAACTTTTTCAGTCCCTTATACATGTATTTATAAAGGCAGTTACTGTGTAACTATCTTTACAAGAATTCGTATTTTGTAATTGTAAATGGCGCCGCAAATGTCTTTCGAAAATCTCGTTACTCTCTTCACGTAAAAGCTCTACTGCCAGGATATTGTTACGAGTGAAGACATGTAAAAGTGGCTGACATTTTTAAGTTACGAACTACAACCATCCTCGCAGGCAAACAAATACGACTGAAATGCGGCTGAGGAAACAGAATTACAGTATTTATACTCCATAAAATGTATATCATATCTTTTATGTGTATTAATTTCTACCACCGACGAAAACGACCGGTGTAGTACGTGTGCTGCTACTATTTGTTATGCAGCACACTAACTTCCTGCTAGAGGTAAATGCTTTTAGTAAAGAATGAAATTGGTGTTATAACTTTCAATCGTAAATCTAAAAAGGAACCAATATGACTTTTAGTAATATTTTATATAGAATATATGTACAAAGTGCTTAAGGGCGCCGCATACACGTTCGTGAGAGGCTCAAATGCGAGGCATCAGTAAGGTCGACCTTGAAGTGCGCATCAAATGCCTCGTCGCCTCAACGAGCCAAGCGTTGAACTAGCGTGCAAGGTTCCCGCCGAACGGTTTTACTATGGGACATTAAGCGATGACCGTGTAATTTTATTGGTGGAAAGTCTGCAACTAAGTTCAGTGCAGGTCGCAACCTGAGATTCACATACATGTGGTTTTTACATTTTGAAGTACGGAAGTCTGTGAAGGCTGTTTTTAGCCATGTTGGAGGGCTTGGAAACAGTGTTTCTAATGAGTGTCTGGAGTTTTTTTTCTTTTCGTACGTTGGCACAACGGGCACACGTGGCATATTTTCGTAGAAAAAACCTGTTTAGGAACACACTGCAACGCACTTGAAACGTGGGGTAGGCGGCCGCCTTAAAACATGCTGCGAAAACTCAGAACATGTTATTTAGTAAGATTTATGTTTTTTTTTTCTGAGCATAACCTTCAATGTATCCAAGCATTTTGAGATTCTGGTAATTAGAGGAGTTAAGGAATACTAATGTCGCTCTTTAAAGATAGTCACAGGTTGTGATCCTTACCGGGTGTAAGTTATATAGAATATACCGCTTGGTGTTCTGTGAAAACAGTAGCGTCAGCTCGGATCCTTTAAACTAAATCTCTAGCACGTTGTTGATTGCCGTTAGCCGAGTTGTTTTAAGAATATCATAAAATTTGTTGTTTGTAATGTATTTCCGCTGACGAAAGTGATAGCGAATCGAATCCTTGGTTACTGTTTCCTTAACTCTCTGTGAATCTTAGCGCACCAAAACGTTACAAAGGAAACAAATTTTAAAGTAGAGAAACGTGCTAGTGGGCGGAAACAAGGTTCGTTCCTTTGCCTTAATGAAGCGACTAAGTTTCATGAACGTATACGCACTCCAAGTCGTTACTCATGTCGTTTACTCTGTTCCACGGGGAGTTAACATGTGCATCAAGTGGAAGGAAAGTGGAAGAAGTCTTTCTGCAGAGCTGTGCGAAAAAGGAAGCGGTCGAGAGTATTTCGAAATTCAAAAGGTTTCTGCTCCCAAAGTCTATGGGTACATAGGAATCGTTGATTCGTGACAAAGTGAGGTTTTTTTGTTGTCATGGTTGCTTTTTTCCCTACAACAAATATGTATTTTCGATATATTTGATGTAAACATAGCATGCTCTGTATTTGTACTTTTACGAGGAAAATCCTCGGCTGCACATTTGCCAAAGAAATTCCTTGTAAAACTTAGCAGGTTATTCTGTGAGAAATATTCGCATATGTTTTGTAAAATCACTTGGTATATACTTGCAATTGAACTTTTATTACCGAATAGTTAAATGTTAAATATTTATTTTAATCTTATCGTGAAACTAAACTTATTTTTTAAATAACTTAAAAAAATAATTTCGACAAATTAAAAAAAAAAACGCTGTTATTTACCATAAATCAGCACCTGCATCCTTGCGCTTAGATACCGCGCACTTTACATCTAGACCACCTTAACTTACGTACTTGTTAGTCATTGTTTATTTGTTTATACTTAATATACAGTTCAACGACATAACTTCCATAATTTTAAAGCACACAATTAATATGAATATTCACTTTATCCAGAATAAATGCATTCCAAATAATGTGATTTGTGTGTAACTATATAATTTCCGTAATCCTGGTAGACTACAAAATTTTCCTAAGTTGTTTTTACAAAGAGAATCCTTGAAACTTTACGAACACATTATTTTACAAGAACATTTTTGTTCGTTTATAAGCGTTTGCAAAACTACGAAGAAATGTCTTGTAATTTTTACGAACACTTTTCCCTGTGCAGATTGTACCGTACTCAAAAGCTAACACCTGAGGTCATTATAACAAATAATTCTAAATTTGTATTCTAGACAAAGTGGTCTTCTAAAGTGCTCACATTACCGCAGACAGCATATACATAAATATCGCATGGAGGTGGTACCAGAGGACAGGGCATTATACTCTAGATTGGACAGACTTCTGATGTCGCCCGTAGGCAAGTGCCAAACCCTGAAGGATGACAGGAAATGAAGTCCTACTAATGGAGAAGCGACAGGATGCGAAGGGAATGGGGAATGGAAGTACACAGAGAATACCCGCAGGAAAAAGGTAACATCCGCAAAGTTTACAACATGTGAAAATCCGGGGACCGATACTGCGAAGAATCAAACCAGGATCGCCTTGATCGGAGGTGAGCCCTCAAGACTCTGTTGCTAACCACGGACCCGGATATTTGTGCATGAACAGTTGGGTAGCGTGTCATGAGTATACAAAGAACATTACATGTGTGTGTGTGCGTAGCCACTTCTAGTCCCCAAGTTATATAAAAAAAAACTTTCATTTGGGATGGAATGACGAAAAATGGGTGCTTTGTTGTCCATTTTAGGTACGAAAATCTTACTCTATAATGTACCAAAATGCAAACACGTATACAATACAACTATTTATTTAATAATACTTCAGGGAATGATAGGGTCACTGCCGAATATGTGATAGTCACTATCAGCGAAAAAATTACACGTCCGTTTATCTACATGCTTCTAGATCATATGATGAGGTGTGCTGTGGCGTTTTAGTGCTCCACAGTTCTATCCCTCATTCATGTAAATTGTGTTCACCTTAATTGTAGGTAATTGACACTGTGTATGATATTTCGCCATACTTAAAAATAAGTTACATCTGAAGCTCTAATACACAATTATTATTGTAATTATACAGCGCTCGGCTGCATGTAGTGAACGCGACGATCCATATTACTGCCCCTCCCTTCTCTGTATCTACACCTAGGCGACAAGTGGGGCTGTTCCCTCTCCCCCCCCTCCCCAAACACGCATTACCCTGATGTCGCAGGCCATCTGAAAGGCGAACATTGGTCAATTCCACTAAGCATCCTTCTTTTGAAGATCACTCACCGTTCCCTTGACTCGACATACCATGTTACTCGCGATTGCTCGCGGCTTTCTTTGTGCCTCTTAGCACGAGGCCATTCCGACGCCCGGCCCCCATGGGCGTGGGGAGAGATCACGCTCTGCCATGCAATGGACTTAGCCTACAGTCAGTTGGAACCGCCGAACCCTTAGACGGATCACTAACCTGCGCCTCCATCCACCTTCCAAAGGAGATAAGTAGCTAGCGAGAAAGCCTAGGACCGCCCATCCCAGGTTCTCGCCCACAATCCTATCCCCCGACTGAGATCCTCAGCTCAGCCACTTCTTGGTTTGAGTCGGGTTCTATCTAACCCCTAACAGACTGTCCAGGTCTGCCTTCGGGCACTTTTGCATCCTACTCGTTGACCTTTCTCAGAGGAGGGGTCCTCACAAGATCTGCCCAGCATCCAGGTAACCACTACCACTACGAGACCAACCCAGACCAGACATGAGAGAAAGCCTCATCATGGGGCTATCTGGTAGTACTACCTAATTTCCATGGTATTTGTGGGTTTTCCGGCCTGACCATCTGGGTACTGCAAGAACGCACAGGATACTCCTTTCGACGGAGCACCCATCAGGAGGGTCCACCCTTACAGCCGCATGGCTCGGTCGTGCATCTTGTTTCCTCAGACCGCATCAGGTTCGTCCATTACTATTTCCCACCGTCTCCATGTGGAGACTTGGGCTTTTGGGCCACAACAGCCTGAGCGCTAGGTAGTCTAACTCCCACCTAGTGATTTCTCCTTGTTGCCATCTGTTGGAGAATCTATCAAGGCAGGTACCCCTTTCCCAGCTCTGAGGAGCCAGGATGTATAGGGCCCGTATGCCAGAGCCTGCATTGGTGCTAAGATCCAGTGGCGCCACGAGGAGGCTGCAGGTTGACTTGGGTGTGAGAGGTTTTTGTGTGGAGGGGTCACGGAAGCATAAAGCTAGCACCAGAGGCCGAGGAACTCGTCCCGGTATAGTGCCCACCAATACTCACGAGCCCCAGAGCAACATCAACACCCTTGATAGTGTGTTCGTGATTTACTCCCTTCGGATACTAGAGCATGGCAATGCTCCAACACCTCAAACAGGGAGATGCACTATTCGCACTTGAATTGCTCCAAGGCGAGAACACACCTTAACCAACCCCTTGGCTCGACAGAAGGAAATGTTGCTACCAGGTAATCTGTTCCTGAGATTCGAGAAAGATCTGAGCATTGTTGCGGTCGGTTATAAAAACAGCTCGCGTCAACTGAGCGGGAGGGATATTGTAGAGTTTAGCCTGTTCATGTATGGGACAAAGACGACGTCGGCAGCAGATAGGACAACGACGGCAAGGAGCGGCGCGGGATCAGCACATCGAGCATTGGCTGTGTGGCATTTGCGTACGGTGGCGGAATGATCGTAGAGTATTTGGACGGTGTGTTTGCTTACGTGTGGCTGACAAGCAGATGAAACTGTTACGGTGAATAGTGAAAAATTTCTGGAAAGAGATGTTCAAAGTGAACAGAGACTGAAGTAATCTGATGACAGTTTTGTGTTAGATGGCTATTGATTAACCGTGTGCTTAGAGTAGGAATGTTAAGTGTTGGAAATATTAATTCTTAGTAATAATTGTAAATATCGATCTATAAGTGATGTATTACATATTATTGCAGAGTATTCTAATGAGGTTTGTAATAAAATAGGAAAATCATTTTGATTCTTTGATTTAATTGACAAGGCTTCCTCTCCGATAGTGCCGGGCAACACTCGGCGCAATAAACTTGTAATATTGTTATTGAAAAGATGGCCTTCAAAACTGCTCACAGTGTACAGTGTTTTCGTGTCACAATGATTCACCCGGTCTACAGTGGGAGTCATTGTTGCGTACTTCTACAGCCGAAGAACAGCTGGCGGAAGTGGTTGGCATGGCGGGTGACTCCAGTAAGGGGGAATAGGGAGGTTCCTGGACCGGAAACGACGACGAACAGGGATGGAGACAGTAATTCAATCAAGGTCACACGACACAGCGCGTCCGCGGTCCGCAGTCCGGTCCGACACGAGTGCAATCAATCAGTCGAGCACTTTCACAGACTCCTGTACGTCTCCTTCCCTCTCTCTCCAACCTTATTTCGGTTTTCCTCTCTCCTCTTCTCCTACCCTTCCGCTGAGAGGAAGAAAGTTTTCCTTCACGGTCGAAAAGAATTATTGTCGTTCGTGATGACCCATCCCTGCATCTACAACCCCATTTCTTACCACCCTACTTTCCTTCTATAGTAGCCCGTCGATAACTTGTGCACAGGGGACATGCGTACGACGAACACTATAAAAAGTGATAACTTTTGATTATTTTTCTTCGTGTCATTCCAATTTTGGGGAGTTCTGAGACATATTTGTAATTTTCACACTCTTAATTGACGCATTCCAAAAAAAAAATCCTGAATTTGTTTTAAGATAGATACTTACGTAAGCTTAATTTGTAAGAAAAAGTTATCGCGATATCTCAACGTGTTTAAGAGGTACATAGGATAAAATTGAAAACACGTTATTTTTTTAACGGCTCTCATGGTCAAATTTCGAAAAATCCTGGCATACATTTTTTATATATCTACGCAACCATCATTCTGAAGTAAAAATCATCTCAAGAACTTGATTGGTTTAAGAGATACTGAGGATGAATTAGAAAACAGATTATATATATTTTTAAATGGCTTTCTACGAGAAATTTTGAAAAAAATCATGTATATGCTTTTTATATATTTATGTAAGTTTCAATCTGAAGCAAAATTCACCTTCATATCTCAACTGGTTTAAGAGTAATCGTGAATTTATTGAAAACACATTTCACTTTTCACCCAAATCGAGAAATGCAGCAATATTAATTTGTTTACGCAATATTTTGAAGTAAAAATTTATGATAGCTCTCTAGGTTTATGATAAATCCGGTATCCGTTAAAAACACATTTCACAGCTTTTCAACCCTTCATTTTCAAATTTCGAACAATCCTTTATTAGTGCTCCCCTATGAAGAAATCCTGTGCGAAGTTTCGTACTTCCAGACCCAACGGTTTGTACTGTGCGTTGTCTGTCGGTCAGTCACTGTTAGGATTTTATTAAGTAGTTTGACAAAGAAATAAAATTAAAAATTTTATACATTATTATCATACTACAGGTCATTAGTAGTAATTAGTGGTCACATAGATTATTTCTGACTTAGTTAAAAAAAAACAAAACAACTAATCTTTTTACAAACTGCATGACTTTTTTTCTTCTGCTTATCGGCATCCCCAAATAAAAAAAAACATTGAATTCAATTTTATTTTACATTATTTACATTGGAGACTCGAAACATTAAAACAATTTTACGCTAATTCAAGGATATATCAAAAGATAAAATTAATGTGACCCTAGTGTTGAGAGACCCAATACCTGTCGGGCTTATAAGCCCTCATGGAATACAAGAATAAAATCAGATATTACAAACCGTTACCGAGGAGCAATTTTTTTTCTTATTTTTCTGCAGTCCTGGTATTAATATTTTAAAATATCATATCCTCCTTTAATTGGGACATTAATTTGTTAAAACACATTATAAATAACTAATATGAGTCGTACCTGTTAAATTGCGATCTGCGCAGATGTCCGTTTCAAGTGTCTGTTTTCTGAAGTCAAACTGGCGGCTCTAACGTCACTGCAGTGATGTATTCTCCACTTCAGGTACGCGATGATGGCGCTGTGAATTGGAACTTTTAGGAACATTCCATTACCGGTATTATTCGTCCCAGTCTTCGAACACTGTTAAAAAAATTTCCGTAAATTCACGGAAAAAGTACTGGCAAAAAATTATCCGGATTTCTTCCTAAATTTACGGACACTTCATTTTCTACTGCAACGTAGTGTCCGTAAATGTACGGAAAATCAACTACAAATAACGGAAACTTAATTTCTGTTTATTACGTAAGTTCCGTAAAAATACGGAACATTAACTAA
>PNEQ01076711.1:0-20831 GCA_003012365.1 Medauroidea extradentata | reverse complement strand
AATTGACGACGGCTCTGGCAATCTAAGATCATGGTGTAGGTTACTGTTTGTTTAGTAATTTTACTAGTACCCCCCCTGCCTCTGTATTCAATTAGGTATCAAGTTTATTTAGGTAATCTGGAGGCGTGGTGTTGTGTATTGGCCGCGTCTCCAGGCTAGTGAACCAGCCACCAAAGTTAGTTTTAGTTTTTTTTTTTTTGTTCAGTTATGAGTAGGTTAAGCCTGAAAGGTAAGTGACAGCAACTTACATGTACTCCTCAGGCATTTTAGTTTAAAGGTTATTAGTAGATAGAAGGTGTTGGGTAAAAGTGGAGTTAATTGCCCAATTCCATCCATTCCCCATAATTATTTATTATTTTTGGTTGTTTGTTACAATATTGATATTGTGGCGGCGCACCACTGCCGTATGCAGAAGCGATGCGCACCTAACAGCCTGTCAGTGCAAGACAGCACAGGGGGGCACTGTACATCCCTGACCGGCCAGACGACCGCTAACAGCTTGCCACCCCCAGGCACATTCCATTGTCCAGGCAGGACAAGGGATTACAAGGGTCGCCCAGCGAGACCGCACCTCAACCAGGAGAAGGCAGTCTCTCCCGGTACGCTGAACAGAACAGTTTGCATGCGTCCAGCCAGTGCGGTCTTGTGAATGTGTAGATGTATATATTGTATATATTGTGTAAACACATGGCTCGTGTCCGGCAAACATGGTGTACTTATTATGCCCTCACGTCCTCACTATAGATATAATTCGAAAATCATATTCCTCCCTGTTTGCAAATAACGTAATCGCACTCACTGTCTCGTAAACTCTCAAGTGAGGTGCTACAAGAGGCTGAAATACGTAATTATTTTACTTGTTTATTTACTTTAGGCTTCGTTCGTTCAGTCATCGATTGATTCACTGATGCATGTCCACCATCGTTAAGTTTTCAAATATGTGGAATGATATTTAAAACTGTTTTCAGTTTAACGGACTCAATAACATTTCTAATCTGTTTGTGAGATTCGTTATAGAATTGTTGGCTATGTTTATCTGTGTTATTTAGGCACGTCATCAATAATGAACTTACCGCGTACAATCTCATAGCAGTATGCCCTGTCCCGTAACTGCCTATTTGAATCTTCTCCTAATGATTCCAGTTGTTCAGTTGTTGGAAGCGACTGGGCATCTAGCATCAATCCGTTTCTCTGCCTAAAACAATACATTCAACATAAATATTCTCAAACCACTTTCCATTACTGGTACACGTGTTATGAAACCTGTAACTTAGGATTAGCTATGTAGCCTACATTAGTGATACTTTCAGGGGCCGCGGTGTCGGTGGTCAGATCACGCAGCTTCCACCAGGGCGATCCGGGTTCGATTCCCGGCGGGCTCAGCTCGGATTTTTCGCGTGTGGGAAAAGTGGCGGACATTACCGTTCGCCGGTGGGTTTTCTTGGGGATCTCCCGTTTCCCCCGCCTCTCTCATTCCGTCACTTCTCCATTGTAAGGCTTCATGTCATATATAAGGATATACAGATGCCTACGAGCATCCAGTCAACAATCTGCACTCGAGGTACGTACCCCACCCTCGGGTACCCTTTCCATACGATATTTATTATTAGTGATATCTGCCTCCGGACTGTTTGTATTCAAGTATTACATCCTGAAGCCACCGTGACGAACTCTTACAGGAAGATGCATGTAATAACCTATGCCTTATTCAAAATTTTGTTAGAAGTGATAATTTGGGAAATATAGATCATTATATATATATATATATATATATATATATATATATATATATATATATATATATACATATATATAAGGGATGGGTTGGTTCTATTATTCGAGTATCGGATCTGCCGGATATTTGATCATGAACTGGCTTCGACTTCGATCCACTAAATCCTGTATACATTGAAACACCGTTTCACCGAATTCAACCGATACTACGTCATGGAAAATGTTTCGCCCAACATTTGACGGAACTGTTTAACACCGTATACTTTGCTATGTGTTGTCGATATAATTTACACAAGGATTGAGTGTAACATGAATGAAATAGTCGCTGATGTAAAAGCAAACATACCTTGTGTTATACAGGAATATTATTTTCTCGTGTCGCCGGCAGATAATCGTTGAAAAGTACGTCACGCACTACGTGTGCTCTGCTGCACTCTCAAGACTCTACCACACAATTCTCCTTCAGTGACGTAGGCTGACCTGCCCCTGGTGGTGATTGGCCAGGCGAACACGAATAGCTGACCAGGGTTCTGCAGTGACGTGCTCTTCTGCGGCCATTTTTCGAAGCTGCAGCTGCATACATTATGTAGAGGGCAGAGTTGCGAGCGCAGCTTATTCAACATCCGGCCTACTAGAGACATTCGCTACTTCAAGTTCCGGCACTAGTGGTCTTCTCCCACCATGGACTTGTTGATGTCATCAGTTTGGGGAGGGGAGCAAACTGGGTATAAGTGCGGGGTTTTGGTGTAAGTGAACCAGAGATGGGGAGGCTTTTATAAGTTAAGTATGGGTATTATAAAGTAAGACTATGACTATATTTGAGTTGAATTTATGCTCATTTGAGGGCTCTGTTCTCATTGTAGTAGTGTTAGTCATTGGTTTTACTTCTGGTAAATTAATTTCCGTTTAGTTGGCATAAGGTTTGGAGTTAGGTTTTTCTTGCAGGGATATGCCATTATTGTGGGCATATATGTTGTTACCCAGAGTAAAATAAAATTGTAATTTTTCAGGCGTCATATTGGCTTTATAAAATTTAATGATTAAGCTCATGAAAAAGGGAGCATATTTGCTTGTAGTCGTAGTAAGAGACGGCATATTGAATGGTTAAAATGTTAGAGAAAAACAAGTAAAAGAATGTGATTTAACGTCCACGAATAATATCTTTGCTCAGATGTGTTAGGAAAAATTGTATTAGGAGTTAAGTATTAAGTCTTGACTAAAGACTAAATCATTTTTATTGATTGTATGCAAACTCGTGTAATCAGAACTATAAATTCAAGATGCCATTTTGGTGTTATGAAACTAAAAATCTCTTTGAATTATTCAAATTTTTGTATCAAGACGCCATGTTGGCTTGTAATTTATTGTGTCTCACATAATTAATTAATATTGTCGCCATGTTGACTTTTTGGATTTTCATGTTTGTGTATAAAGTGAAATGTATAGACCTTGAGTTGGGCCACGACGAAAAAGAAAACCAATAGATTTTTTTAATATTTTGGCTTAAATTATATCTGCACAAACCTAAATGATTGAATATTATTTATTTATTTTATTTATTGTTTCCTTATGACTTATCTTTGGGGTTTATCATGGTTTCTGTGGTATTCTGATAGTGGCGACCTTAGTAGCCTTGGAGCAAAATAGCGTACTACACCATTCGCAAAATCGCTAAACAGCATATGCTCCGCAAATGCTATATAAAATTTACATTAACATCGCAAGTATAAGGGGAAAATGTAGGCCTGCGTAATTTTACTTGACGATGAATTATCATTATACGTACATTTTCAATATTCATAATTCCGAAACCAATTTAATAAATACATGTGTAAATCAACCAGTTAACGTAACCAGCTGTGTTTCCGTACAGCATCTAATAATAACAAGTTGATATTGACTTGTGTGCAGGTTCCTCACTTCCTGAAAGTATTCATTCCGAAGTGCCGCATCAGCAAACTCTATCTTAGAATATCTTATGAATTAAAGACTTTATTCCAGTAGCCTGAAAACTTTTAATGACATTTCCTACAGTCGTTATTTTAGCTGCAGCGAAGAGCGTTCTCATACTCCAGTCAGTTGTTTGCCGTCTAGGATGTGAGACCAAATAATTGAAAAAGGCTTGCAAGTAGAAAGTCTTCAAAGGGTTGAAAAAACGACACATCTAATAACTGCAACTGGTACGAAGAATGTGGTGGCAATTCAATATTTACATTCCCATAGTCACTACAAAAGTTAATTGCCTGCTGTTAACTATGTGAGCTATGGTTATGTACAAGCAGCATAGCTGACTCACTTTTGGTAGGCTTTACATGGGTCGCAAAATTGTGCAAATAGACTACATACATTTCAGAATTCATCCACCCACTTAGCTTTGATATACCAACAGCTCCAGGTGGGAAACCATGAAGCAGTTTTATTGTTTCTCTCTCGCTCTGCAGAAGCAACCTTAACCACATGTTTGGTGTCCTTCGAATATTCGACTTAACGTTACTTGTTGGGCACACTTGACAGTCCTTATCCAACTGCGTTGTATATTGTTTTGGTACAAACATATTGCTTAAGCAAACTTCTTTGTATATTGTGAAGGAATTATCCACCGAAGATTTGTTGAAACTCATCATGCGCCCCACGACTGTTGCTTCAGGAGTTCTCGGGGCGAATTTGAAATCATTCATCATTAACTTGCTGAGCCGATCTTCTCCTGCCATCTCAGTTTCCTTATTGAAGGGACGAGCAAAGCTATTTTTCTCTGCGAATTCAAGCACAAACTCTTAAAATTTGACTTTAGTTATTCCAAACAGTCTTTAATTTACCTCTAAGACACTTTTTCAGTTCTTGAAGCTGAGCATCTGCGGATGTGCTAATGCTCTTTTAATTTGTTTACACTAGATTCATTTATATTATTTTATTATATATTTTTAATTTTACATTTACACAGATATACTTCAAAATAATTCATAACTGGTGTAAATAACACATTTACTTAAGAAAACATCCTCATATTGTCACTATCCGGGCCATGTTGCACGAATTCAGGGGCAAGTTGTGCGACTTCAGGTGCAAGTTGACGAATTCGTCAGCTTACATCAACTTGCCCTAGCTTCTCACTTGTAATTTAAATAATAAATAAGTTTCTTTAAAAATCAAATCACTAAAATACTTCATAAAGATAAAATTTCATTTTTCGTATTAAAACATTTCAATCAAGTTGGCGCTTTGCATTGTATACCTATTATATTATTACAACGGCGTACGAAAGTGACAGTCTCTCATAGTTGCCACGTTCAGACTGCCTGGAAATGTCCACTACTCCTGCCTAATAGGGGCAAGATGACAAGGCCATCAAACTTCTATCAGTGTTATTGACTTAGTAATCTGCTGTTCGTCATCCTACCCCGGTTTCCCCTACCCAGAACCACTGTGTTAGTGTGAAAACTTGAGTCAGTCAAAGAGTCTGCAGTAGAAACATAACTTGACATTAACAGCAGCATTCTTACTCTATGGATGCTCTCCTGGGTGTGCAGGACTACCAGGAATACTGTTGTGAATAGCGCAAGTCGCCGTAGCATCATCATGTACATGTAGCACGGAGTCATGGAGTTTTCCACCGTTAGAACACAGAAAAGAAAAACAGTTTTGTGGTGGCCACAAAACATATTGTGAATATGGACCGGACCAAAAATTATTGTAGTCGTTACAAAATTTTCTTGTAGTCCTTACACTACTTTACTGATTACAGCAAAAAAGAAAATTACTGTGGTCACCACAAAAAATTTGGTAAGGTCCATAATGACAAAATATTTAGTGGTGACCAATAAGCTTTTTTTTTTGTGCACAGGTTTGTCTTGATATACAATACTTAACACGGTGGGATTTGGAAGAGTTGAAACATAATTGGTGGAGACGTGCTGTATCTCGTTTCTCGTCTTGTCACTCATTCAAAGACACTGAACGCTGATAGAAAATGTGGTTGGTTATCCTGGCAAACTACACAGCCTCGTTGAAAAGAACTAGAGAAAAATGTTTCCCTTTCATTTATTGACGTATTCCCATGTGAACTTCTAATTGTTACTTAACGAGACGATAATCTAGAGGAGGCAAGTAGGTCTGCTGTTACTAAGACCTTACAATGAGATTCTAAAAAGTCAAGGCATTGATCAATGTTGGGTATCCTTACCTCCTTGTGGGCCAGCTCAAACTGACGTCGAGTGTCGATAAACAGTTAAGCCAGTACAGTGTTCAAGAGCACAAAGCTCCACTTGGTGACAGGAAACTTAAGTATGATCTTTGAAAGAACTGTGCAATGGGAGTTCATGACTGGATTTGTTTGTATGGACATACTCCATTGCGAAATAAATTACTGTCACAAGAAAACCAAAAGTAAAAATAAGACAAGAAAACATAAAAAACAGAGTATGCTTTAGTCATCAGGATACATACACAACATGAAATTCCAAAACTGGAATATGGTCAGATAAAACAAGGAACAAACAGAAAATAAAAGACTAAAGACTAAAGCATGCTCTGCTTTTTATGTTTTCTTGTCTTATTTTTACTTTTGGTTTTCTTGTGACAGTCATTTATTTCGCAATGGAGTATGTCCATACAAACAAATCCAGTCAAACTTAAGTATTCTTAATACCCTCAAGTTATCTTTTAGGACATCTTCCAAGTTTCTCAAACTTACTGGAGAACCTGAGGTGACTGCATTTAATTGCATTATTAGATCCAAATGAAGTGTTACAATTTTTCTTACATTTCAGTATCGATCAGTAAATGTCCGCCAATTCTTGCGACAATGGTAAGGTCTTAATCAAGTTATGTTGCTCTCCCGACAATTATGTCAGGAGGTACTGATGTTTTTCCAAGTCAGAAAGGGCTTCGTTGTTATGTACCATGGCACAGTACAATTCGCAATAACTCTTCCACTCGGGCACACACCCTTTAAATGTAGTGACCTGCAACTTTGGTAACTTTACCGAACCAGAACTGTGTTTCAGTATTCCGTCACCACTGTTAGTCGTTTTTATACTAACTACCTTTGCATAAACCTCCTGAAATATGTATTATACCTAGTCAAACTCCTCTAATATCGCATCGAACGCATTGGTATCGTTGCTTGTGGTCACTGATGTAAGTTGAAACTCACATTTTTCAAATTCTGATTTCAATTTCAAAATGTCTTGAAATATACTTTAAACAGCTCGAAGTGTGTCTTATCATTCTTTTCACCATTTACGAGCAGTAACAAACGATCCATACGACCTTCAATTAGCTGGAGACGTTTTTCGATGTGACTACACGGCATATTGAGAAGAAAAAAAAGTTGATAAACAAACAATGTCAGGTTCAATAGCTGGCCACGTCTCGAAGCGATGCGGTCGAAGAGCGATTCGAGATATCGATTGTAAAGTTGGTTGCGGTCTAATCTATGCAATCGCAAAAACAAAATAATCACCTTAGGTAACCACATCTTGACTCTGATGCATTAACACATATTGTTTCACAAGTTCATGGGTAAATTAAACTTACAGCGAAAAAAAACTGCTACCTCTCTTCCTCTTACTCAGTCAATCCGGCCCGTAGAGAACCATAGTTTTAACGCACACTTACTTAAGGTCCCATGAATGATGTTATCGTCACAGTGCCGTCAATATGCGCCTTTTCTAGTTGACTTACTTGTAGTAAGAAATCCGGAGGACAGCGGTCACTTGCGAAGTAGATGAAAACTACGTAAATTTATTTCTTTAATTCCAGTGCAATGATAATTTATTAAATATAAATTGAAATTGACAGGCGTACGCCATACTCAACCAAAGCCCATAGACCATTGATACTCTCGGTTTATGGACATAGAAAAAAAAAACAAAGCTCACGGAGAAGAACTAGCAAAATAATTAGAAAGAGCCAACTTTCCGAACAAAACAAAAATATCGTTAAAATGTACAGCAAAATGTATTGCAGAAGAGTGGTGCCGCTGGCCAGTGCTGGAGGTCACAGCATTCCACCCGGACATCCTGTACTAGCAGAGTAGTATGGCAGAAGAGCAGCCAGTGTTGTTGTAGCTAGCTACGGTGCACTGTCACTCTGTCTATGTATAGCCACGTCACTCGTCGTCTGCCTTTGAAGTCTCCGCACACACAAGAATGCAAATACTTCCCCAGCGATACAACGGCCACACTCTCACATCACGCTCCGCCACCTCGCAAAAATATATACGTATATGTAAAACTCGTTACGACGTAACACAATTTAGCCCAAGGCAGCGAGACTCGGGCGTGGGTGAACTGGCAGGAATAGAAACATAGCAGGAGGCAGTCAGAACTTGTTGAACCTGGTTGCCTGCAGTTCTCTTCATTTATCTTTATTTTCTCTGTTACGTAACGTATCCGTTCTAGAGCAACAAGAAGCACCTGCAAGGTCAAACGAATAAAGATAAATGAAAGTGCTGGATAATAGAATACAACACTCGACTATACATAATATATATCTCATTAGAACAACTACAAGCCATACCACCATCATGAAATCAATTTTATACATTTTGGTTCATTATATAATAAAGCACATGTTTTGCATTGCTGTAGAAATTTTGCCAAAATTTAATTTTTAATTTTAAAGAAATGGAACAATAAACATGTACTATTAAACAAGAAAATTGCGTTCTTCCATTTTATATGCATGGTCATAAAATTATGGAAGTATAATTTCGTCACGACCATCCGTATGATTCCTGTTGTTCAAAATATGAAAGAAGATAAATTATCTTTAAGAAATTACCGTCTTTGTACTTTGACTATTTAAGTCACTATGAATATAACAAAAATTAATTTCTTACAGTGGCAATATGCTTAAATTCCACTTGTGCATTAAGATGGAAGAAGTTACTATATCCCGAGACGTCACATTTGCAGGAGACTAGAGCGTATTAATAGTACAATTATGCCGGCTATACGTCAGGTGTCTGTGTGAGATGCTATGAGGTGCCCCCCCCCCCAAGCATGTTGTGATATCACGGCCGCCATCTTGAATTTGACCTTGAAAACGACGTGAAGGTCACCAAAAGGTAAAAAAATTCTTTAAAAATACTCAAACTTCAACCAAAATTTTCGAAAACTCACCCATAATTTCCGGTTTGCAGAAAATGTTCCCATTTTTCTCCTAAAAATTGTCCTCTTTTCCCTCGAGTCATCAAAATTTATTTTGTTGATACTTCAAAACCACCATGATTTCAGTATCTTCACAAAGTTGGCAGATGAGCATATTTTCGTGCTCACTACTCACTTAAAGTTGCTAGATGGCCTCGACGATTGAGATTCTCAAACCTCAAACTATCATATGAATTCTCTGCCGTCTCAACGCGGACATATTACGAATTATTTTCGTGCGTCGTTGATTGAGGATGTGTACTGAAAACCAATACCACAAAATCTATCGACACAATGAATAAATAAATTAAACATTTTTATTCTAAAACTATTATATTTTACATTACATTATTTGATTAAAATACCAGTAACACTATCCGCTTAAGCACTCTCCCATCTTAGCAATACTCGATCGATTTGCGATAAAATCAATAAAGTTTAAAAAACTAAAAAATTAATGTTATTAAAATTGAATTATTTAAAATTATAATACATTTAAGTTATTTACTATAGTCCATCATTGACTGCATACCCTCTCACTAACATAGCTGTGCCTAACGGGCTTCAAATAAAATCAATCAATTAAACCTATTTAAAAATTAATAAAAATTTATGATACTTACTTGCAAGACTCTTCGACTACTTTCAATCATGTCGGACACCATCCGGCCACAACTACACCTTCCAAGGAACTGACCTGTCATATACATACCCATACTACTTATGCAGACTACACCCCATTCATGCAAGCCCCACCACCACCTCCTCCCCCAGGCCATCTACCCCTAAATCCATCCCATGCATCCACCTCACCCCACCCCTCCCCTACTTCTTCTACCCCTAAATCCATCCCATGCATACACCTCACCCCACCCCCTCCCTCACGCCATCTACCCCTAAATCCATCCCATGCATCCACATCACACCAGCCCCTCCCCCAGGTCATCTACCCGTAAATCCATTCCATGCATACACCTCACTCCAGCCCCTCCATCACCCCATTTACCCCTAAATTCTTCCCATGCGTCCACCTCACCACATCCCCTCACCCACCCTGTCTATACCTATATCTATCCCATGCGTTCACCAGGGGCATCATTTGGGGCCACAGGGGGGGGGGGGCAAATGCCCCCCCCCTGGATTTAGAATTTTATGTGTATAAATATTTTTTTGTATTTACAAATTTAAATAATGCTAACTTAAGCACATAAAACTAAAGTTTTCTTATTAAAGCAGCTAATTTATACATGCTTAATTTATAAAAAAGATGCAACAAGGTTATTGTCGCCGGAAAACAAAATCTTGCCCCCCCCCCTAGAAAAACCTGAAATGACACCGCTGGCGTTCACCTCACCCCACCCCTCACCACCTACCTCACCAACCACCTTACCCGAAACACTCTCACCACCACTCATTACACCCTTTCACCGTCTCATAAACTCAGCCTTCACTCTCTGACATTCCTGTCAGAGCCACCCCGACGTAAACCGTACTCTTCTACCGTTTGGAGACCTCTAGGACGGGTTCAAGGTCAAATACAAGACGTCGGCCGAGATGTCAAAACATGGCGGGATCACTTCATAGCACATTACGCAGACTCCTGTCGCATAGCCGGTATAATTATACTTCTCCCGTATATTTCGTCTGTGTAATATCTGTTGTCCCCTTTGTTAGAAATAATTGTTCAGATTGTCATACACCAACAACAAAAATTGTTGAAAGGTCACATAAATGTACTTAACTTACAGTAAAATTGATTAGCTATTTACGTCAGTTGAAATAGTTCTACACTTAAATTGATGCGTGAGATTATGAATAAATTTCTGAGCACAGAAAATTCGGTTTTTCCTTTTTCAGTTTACATAATTCACATAATAATTTCTTGGAATTGTCTACAGTGCACATGTCGTGTAATTTCTGCACCAGTTTTCTTCTAGTACGAAGATCAGTGTAATTTTAGTGTTCCAACGAGGAAAAGAAAACTTCGCATTACTCAACGAACGCGAGTAAGTAAAACAACCGAAAGTGATGCAGATGACACATCCAGTTCCTAAGACAACATAACATTTACTGAACTTTTGCCACACCGCAACTCAAGAGGGCACATAAAGAAGCCGTACACTACCATGATCTGAGAGTAATTCTTTCATATTATTCAAAAGACATTGAAACACCAAACACACGCACAAGGTTAAAGATAAAAACAACATCGCGGGCATGTTTTCGACATCTCTGTCACTTGTGGCAGGTTCTGCCCTCCTGTACCTGATCCATAACGCTTAACAGGAGACAACTTACAGATCTTAATACCGGGGGGGATGCCACCCACCCCGGGCCAACCATTAATAACCAGAACACACCCATTAGAACTGGTGAAGATGGGGTAGTTGAATACCACTATCAGAGGGAGATACGCTCCTTCCAATCGTGGTGGTGGGTAGTGAAAACCCACTCACCTAGCAACAGAATACCTACAGATTTACTGGAGGCATCTACCTTGCTGAGGGCGAGGCTATCCTCCTCTACGAAACCGCTTCGTGGGCGAGTCCAGTAAGACGGACCAGACCATGACCCAGGGCGAACCCCAAGTCTACTCCCTAGCGGGAGTTATACCACTACCACTCAGAGTCCAACCCGTGATCGGCTCAGCTTACGCTGGGGCTTCACACCAATCCCCTGAGTACCTGCGAAATACCATGCATCCGAGTTTTCACCCGATCAGGTGTCCACCTTCCAGGGCTCCAGAAGGTGGACACCTGCTCGGGTGAAAACTCGGATGCATGGTATTTCGCAGGTACTCAGGGGATCGGTAACATCGCGGGCAGATGGAAACCTAAGTACATAACACCAAGATCACGCAAAATGCCAAGATTGCAATCACACCGCAAGGTTAATAATAAACGAGACACGCATGTAGATATTAGTACTCCTAGAACAAACGGAATGAACATGAGGAACGACAGACAGTTGGTATTATTCCCTCTGTGGAGTGGATGACCTTGTACAACACATACCTGAAGTATTTTAATGAAATACGTGTTGGTATTACAAAGTAAGGCAAGATATGTATTTACGAATATTCGGAGTGCTCGGAATAAGATTAAGTGTGCTATGTTTGCTGTGTTGCTTGCTTCGCTTCAGTAGTTGAAACTTTGATAAGTACATTTTTAGTGCGTGGAAGAATTTCACTCTGGCATTGATAACTATCCAAACAAAATCACCTATTTTTTTAAGCTTTTTTGTTTTTATGTTTGGGATCAATGTTGGCTATATACTGCAATGCTCTGAGCAAAAAAAAAAATTAAAGAAGAAATTGCTAATGTTTGCGAAGAATCTGCATGTAAGAAACAAAAGTTATGTGTTTTTGGGCGAAATTATGTAAACATATATTGCAATATACTGTAATTGTAGCGTTCAATGATATTTGGAAGCTACACTTCTAGTAATGGTAAGATTCAAGTTTTAGAAAATAAATGTCGTCTTTACATCTCATCACACAATTGCAATTTTTTTCACGTGTTCAGTAGCTGAATTCAGGAAGTTCCATGAGGCCGAATGTAAACATGGCCTAATTTGGTTCAAGTCCTTATTAATTATTGTTTCCACAGCATTAATTTGAGCAAAACTACGGTAAAGAATAGCTTACCTGTTCAGGAATAAGCGAATTAGTAAGAGTAGGAGTTAAAAGACTGTTCCAAATTAAGAAAACATGTTTTGCAGTTCTGACGTTATCAAAATATCGTAAATGACTAAGGAACTTTACTAACAACGACAGGATCGTGGTCGGTAATTATTGTTCAAGCTTACGTTCAAAGATGACAGTCACTTACGTAATGATTTAATAATTCGTGTCAAATCAAAATAATATATGTAGTATACATAATAAATTACTTTTACAAAATTAATAATATTAAAACAATAATATACCAGCATAACCGATAAGACTGCTTTCCTCGAAATTGAAAATCGTTTACAAACATCTAGGAATATTAAGTGATAATATTGTTTTAGATAAGTGATAAACGAGATATACAATATATATATACTAAGTGATATAGGCCTTGGTACCCAGCTTAATAAAACTGGGAAAACAATTTTCTGAGATGTCTTTCTATAATAAAGTTAAAAATTGGCAACGTTTTCAAAATACTACACAAGGATAAACAGTATACGCCAAAATCAAGACAGCGGTACATGCAGTATACGAGCACCAAGTTTAATAACATTCTGGGAAATATTTCCTAAGAGATCGGGTACTACGCTAAACATATTGAAACGGCGACCATTCTGAAAATATGAACACAAAATGAACTAAGTATACAAAAGTAAAGTCAGCTTTGTATATAGTATATGTGTACCAAGTTTAGTGAAATTTCAAAAAATATATTCCTTAAGATATGTTGAACTATTATAAAAATATAAAATTGGCCGCCATTTTGAAAATATAAACATATGATGAAATAAATACAATACATTAATGTTTGCTTTGTATGTTGTATATGTGAACCAAACTTTGTAAAATTCTGAAAATATTTCCTAAGATATTTTATAATATACTAAACACATAAAAATGGCCACCATTTCGAAAATATGAACACAGTATGAACTAAATAAACAATACTCAAGTCAGCTTTGTATGTAGTATAAGTGTACCAAATCTGATAAAATTTTAAACTACATTTACTGTGATATCTAGCTTGATTAAAAATTTTAAAATTGCCGCTAATTTGAAAATATGAACAGGATGTAAACGAAATATATAAATGTCAAGTCAGGTTTTTACGTACTATATGTGTACAAAGTTTGATGAAATTCGGTTCACTGGTTGAAAAGTTTTTAGGAGAAACACACACACACATACACGGACACACACCTAGACAGACGGACAGAAAGCTGATCTCATAAGCCTACTTTTCCTTCGTAGTGTAGGCTAATATGACAGTAACCACTTCATGATGGTGCATGAAAAGGTAAGATGTCGAATGATAGGAATACTAAATTGTCGATTAAATATAAGTTTGTCCATAAATTATTTTTACAATTTTATTCTTTAATAACTTTAAAACTACACGAGAAATCAACAAACGGTCTTTATAACATTTACCGAGTGTTAGTCTCAGGCACAGATAAATTAATATAGTGTTGTGTCAGTTAGAGAGAAGTATGTTGTTACTACAGATTGCCAAAGAAAATATCCCAACATTTAAGTTATGAAAATATTGTTATTATTCATTCCAAGTTTGAGTTAAAAACTGAGGTACTGATTGAGTACTAAGATCCCTACAAGTTGTGTTTCATGAACATTTTAAAATAAAAAAATATACATAACTTTATAATGTTGGTTAGTATTAAACAAAATTTACATGCATTAATGTGCATTAAAATTAAAATTTTATTCATCTTAATGATTTCTGCGAAAGTACTTAAAAATTACATATTCCTTAATATTGGTAACCAAAGCTTCTGCGGTGAACATGAGTTTAACATCTCATTTATCTCTGGATAATCTCGAGCAGTACAATTTCTAGTGAAGGGCTTATTTCTCTGATCTTCCAGCATCTTGCCATTTCTTGCTTAATTTGGAGAAAATTACAACTTTTTTACAGTTCTAGACTGGTGGCTATATTCTGTTGATTTTCAAACAATCCAAAAAATTAGCCATGGTTAAATGAATCTTGTCATTTCCTTATTTTAAAAATGCCGCAAATATCCTTGCCCAACTCACTTCTTGGATGGAATAAACATTAAAACACAAATACATATACATAGAACGTATGTCCAGCTGCTTGATCATGATCACTTTAAAACAATATTATCTACAGCTCCTCATTTTGTTAGTAATTTAAACATGGAAATACGCAGAAAAATACTGAAAATTTACTTAAAAATAATAAATCACGTAAACATTAATATCCATAGAACAACACAAATATCTCAGAACTATCATTACAATTTCAAAATTTACTCGTAACAGACCGCCCCTCCTGCAGTGTGATAACAAATTATTGTAAAACATAATATTTGTTACTCAGTCAGCACCAAATTAATACTAACAGAACTTACACTATTCATATACACATTATTTCTTATAAACTTTCACTTTGTTGTTAAGTTTCTTTCCAATCCGCTAAAACAAAACGAACATAACACTGAAACATACAATGCACTCAAAGTGTAACTGACACTGCAAACAAATTGTTAGTGTCAACAATTCAGTAACAATTATTTTTTTTTAATTTTGCATTGAACACAAACTAGGGTAAATTCAACTTGACCAAAGTTTGCTGTTTTCTTGTTACTATGAAAAGTAACAAAAACCAAAATGATGACGTCGGTGCTGGCATGTATCCTCCCGACAGGTGTACCGGTCTGGTTTCTTCCACAGTTGTTGCAAACATTCTTTTCCTTCTTGTTGGACGATCAGTTTCTCGTGGCTTCAAACTCAGCGAAGGTCTATTACTTAGCTTACAACACTGTGGCGCACTGGTGTAATAACTTCTACAATGTCTGTTTCTTGTGCGCAGTGTCACAGTAAGTCTATATTTACTACGAAGCAAGTGAAAATTAGGTTTTCGCATGATTAGCACCACGTTATGCAAGCACTGTATTTGAACATAAATAATTTTAGCACTCTACAAATGCATGGAAATTTAAAATGCAATAAGTACTGTTGTAGCCTTTAAATTCAAAATTATCATAATCAAGGCACAATAAACTGTTAAAATTAAATGCCACAAACAAATTGTACTTGGATTGGCAACAAAACTTCATGTCATACAATCAAACTTTAATATGCATTGTTTATCAGACTATATTAATATTAACCACAGTGTTCTTTTTTTTTTTAATTGAATTCAAATAAAATCTTAGTCTCATTTATAATAATATATTTTTTCTTTTATCTTTACTTCTTATTTCATAGCGTATCTGCGCTAAAACATTTACTGTAGTTAACTCCACGAACCACAGTTGTTCCTGCACTAAACAACAGTAAGGGATTACAGTGATAACTTTTGATCGTCTCATTGCCCTATACAACAAAGTCACATTAGGAGAACACAACGCAGGACTACTTTTTAATGACGTCGTGAAGAGAACAAATATTCAACACAGCAAAACACGTACACGTCACGGAAAAACAAAATACAACATTAAAAAAGGAAACAACTCATCACTACTCACCTTGTGAAAAGTGTTCAGTGGAAGTGAAACGAGGAAATTTTTAGTCAGCCATGTATACACAGTTAGGAAGATGTCTTCTTACATTTACCCTTGTCAGGAATAAAACAGTTTTACTAAAAATTATTAAAATATTACTTTTTACAGGACTTAAAATTTAAATGATGATAAATGCTTAGACTGGAAACTTTTTTAATTTTCCATGCGCTACCAGAGTGGTATCCGCAGGGTTAGTCATGAGCAATAAAATTGTTCTATATGCAGGTTTATCGTTGCAGCCCATTACATGCTCAATTCCATATCAACAACTGTAACTTGAGGCGTTCACTACTTGACAAAATGTGACAGGAACCCACTGATAAACTCAATGTGTCCACTATTTAGTTCTTCAAACAACCGGCGCTCTCTGGCTCTTCAGTGGAAACTAACATATCTGTCCATTGTCACAAAAATAAATAATAAAATTCACAATATACTTATATTGTGACGGTTATTTTGGTGAATGTTCAATCAGCTTTTCGCTTCAAATATAAAAGACAAAAGCGCTGCTCACTTTTCTTACTTGACACAATTTTATTTTCCCACTCTTGTGTAGACGGTCTTACATATGGCTTCAGTTGCGACAAATTAAATTGGCGTATTGGTATGCGAGAATGTAACAATTCTGTCGAATAACATCAACCACGATAAACGGTCCCAGAAATAATAAGCACAGTTTACTAGTAATATTCTGCCAATATGAACTTACATTACTGGCTCTTTACAGTACATAGTCCACGACTTTAAATTTATGTAGTTTGAAAATTTTATGGTTCCGTTTTCTCAATTCTGCGGCACCACATACACGTTGCTTTACGAGAGCCTTTATTTCTTCATGTGACACTTTACTTTCACTTTCCACAAGTGAGTCATCCTTACATTTAGGTAGCCATGCAGTGGTGTAGGTCTCCGACGGCTTTTTCTTCACCGTTAACTTCTACCCACTTATAAAGTACTCCAGGATTTGGCAATGGAGGTGCGCTTGGGTCTAGTGGTTCATTCCTGTGAAATTATCCTTCTGACTTCTGGGTTGAACTAGCTTTAGGTGAGGCTTTCCTGTGAGGGTTGAAGGTCGTTTCACGACAGCTTTGGTTAGACTGATCAGATGATTGATCATCTCTTTGTTAGGGTTTTCTGTCCCTCCTCTTGCTAGAGATAATCTTACCTTTGTCTGTTCCTGATCTATCATCGTCATGATATGTTTCGTGTGATATGTTTCGTGTTCTCTTTTATTCTTACGTCTATGGTCTTGCCATGGTTGACGACTTAGCTCATCATAAATGCCATTTCTTTTTTTTCTCTCGAAAATATCGGGTACCCTTGCCTCGAAAATTACCACCTTGGTTGCCAGCTCTTGTCCACTGAACTAGCATGTTATTTATTTTAAGATAGCGATTTTGGTCTTGCTTGTCTCTATTTTGACTCTGACCTACACCACAAGACCTAGATTTATGAGGTAGTTGATTTTCCCTTGTAATATTTTCGGGTGGGTACAGTGGTCGAGTAAAATGTAATCTAGGACGATCTAGCTCTTTTGGCAGATTGTTTCTGAACTGTTGTTCCCTTTGATCTGCTTTTATTATATGGTATCGAAACTCGCCTGTATCTAGAAAAGTACATCCAATAAACTGCCTTTGGTAGTTTATGGGAAACTGGGAAATTATGAGGTCGACAAATTCCTCATTGCTCATTGGAGCTGAGAAATACCTGGTGCGTTCATATACCTCATCAAAATGTTCTTCAACAGTGGGAGGTTTCCTGGAGTCGAAGTACGCTTGTGCAAGTTTTGATCGAATCAAACTCAGTATGCGAGGGCTCCAGAATTCGTGTAAAAACATTTAATCGTGAAAGGAGGAAATTTTCTCTTTACATACTTCCCGCCAATAATAAGCCGTAGACGTCAGGCGAAAAGTTAGACATTTAAACATTTCTGAATCAGTTAAGGAAAATTGTAAAATATATTCATCTAGCTTATTTAAATATGTGACAGGGTTTTCAATCTGTTTCCAGAAAATTTGGGAATTTCTTCAGACCATTGCTTGGCCGGATGATGCGCCAGAGCTACTGAAGAAAGTGTATTAGTAACCGGATTGACAGACGTAGCATGTTCTTCCCTGTGTGGAGGTATAACAGAAGGTGAGTATGTATGTCGAACACTTTTATTATTTCTTTGTGCATCGGGAAATTTCAGTTCAGCTAATACGCTGTCTAAACTTTCCTCGAGCTGCTGAGTTCTTGCTTCACTGCATTTCCCCACATCATAAGCTACTTTTGTTGCTTGGAAAACTCGTTCATCAAAATGTTGTTCGTATGACTTCAGTTGAGTATTTACCTCATGGAATATTTTGTCATGGCTATTAATTACTTCATCAGATTCTCTAGTTTCAACTGCTTGCAATTTATTTTCTAGACTGGATAAACGAGTAGTTATTTCTTCTCGTGTAATTTCTAGCCCTAGAGTAAGGTCGGAAATTTGAGCAGTAGCCTGAGCTAACTTACTATCTGTATCCTATTCTGCTTTAGTCAACTGCTGGTTAACATATTCAGTCCTTCTACTTGCTGTTTCAAGTCTTCCCTAGTAGTGAAACATTTGATACGAGCTGCTAAATTATCTTGCCCTGCCTGCATACTCTCATGCAATTGTGTCACTTCTGCAGCTAAATTACTCATCATTGTCACTAAAGTAGCAATATTACTGTGATCATTATTTGTCACGACTATAGTTCGTTCTCGAG
The DNA here is from genome assembly GCA_003012365.1 of Medauroidea extradentata. Taxonomy (NCBI): domain Eukaryota; kingdom Metazoa; phylum Arthropoda; class Insecta; order Phasmatodea; family Phasmatidae; genus Medauroidea; species Medauroidea extradentata. The sequence continues at coordinate 1,993 of PNEQ01076711.1, read as the reverse complement.
TATCGGCGGTAGATATGCTAGGCAAGTGTAAGGGAGAAATTTCCTGTGTCTCACCTGTAACAATCACAGCATCACCTGCCCCTCCAGATATTTTGACTGTATTAGTATTTGAGAATGCATTAAAATATGCCTCTAAACTACTCTCATTACCAGATGTCATTTTCTCCTGAAAATTCAGATTATCCTTAGCCATGGAGCTCCACAGGAAATTATATTCACACCGTTCTCCGGACATTTTTCAGCATTTTAAGGAATACAAAACAAAAAGAAAATGAGACCGAAGTCGTACTCGAGGCCCCATAAGTTGGGCGGGCACTTTCTGTACCGAGTGCTAGTCTCAGGCACAGATAAATTAATATAGTGTTGTGTCAGTGAGAGAGAAGTATGTTGTTACTACAGATTGCCAAAGAAAATACCCCAACACTTAAATTATGAAAATAGTGTTATTATTCATTCCAAGTTTGAGTTAAAAACTGAGGTACTGGCTGAGTACTAAGATCCCTACATGTTGTATTTCATGAACATTTTAAAATAAAAAAAAACTGTTTTACTTAATATTGTTGGTTAATATTAAACAAAGTTTACATGCATTAATGTGCATTTAAATTAAAATATTATTGATCTTAATGATTTCTGCGAAAGTACTTTTAAATTTACATATTCCTTAATGTTGGCAACCAAAACTTCTGCGGTGAACATGAGTTGGACATCTCATTTACCTCTGGGCAATCTCTAGCAGTCCATTATCTAGTGATGGGCTTTTTTCTCTGATCTTCCAGCATCTTAACATTTCTTGCTTGATTTAGAAAAAATTACAACTTTTTTACAGTTCTAGACTGGTGACTATATTCTGTTGATTTTTCAACAATCCAAAAAAACTTGCCATAGTTAAATGACTTTTGTTATTTCCTTATTTTAAAATGCCACAGATCTCCTTGCCCAACTCTTTTCTTGGAAGAAAGAAACATTAGCACACAAATATATATACATAGAACATATGTTCAGCTGCTTGATCATGGTCACTTTAAAACAAACATTAGCACACAAATATATATACATAGAACATATGTTCAGCTGCTTGATCATGGTCTCTTTAAAACAAACATTTTGTTTATAATTTAAACACGGAAATACACAGAAAAATACTGAAAACTTACTTTAAAACAATAAAACACGTAAATATTAATACCCATGGAACAATACAAAAATCTCAGACCTAACATTAGAATTTCAAAATGTACTCATTGCAACATTTGACAAGGTAATTCAAAAAGTTTTTTTTCTTATTGATACACGTTAATGTGTGCACCCCTAGTAGACGAATAATGTCCAGTCGGTATTCAATTTCTCTCCGTGTGAGCTGCAGCATCTCTACAATGACATGTTGAAGTGCATTACGAATGCGTGTCTTCAAGTCCTGCATGTCTGTTTCCTTGGTTAGATATACCTGATCCTTTACAAGACCCCCATAGGAAGAAGTCAAGTGGGGTAATGTCAGGTGATCGTGGCGGCCATTGATTCGGACAATCCACCTGTTCGGAAACTTTTCACCCCGAAATAGACGTAAAATGAGGGACCATTGAGGTGGTGCCCAATCCTTTTGGGAAATGATGTCAGGTTGTACCCTAACAGCACAGCAACGTTGCCTGCACGTTGCCTGCACGTTACACTGTAACATTGTGACGTTGCTACAACGTGCTGTGATGTGCCAGAAATGTGCAGAATAGGTGCCGGCAACGTGCCAACGTCTCGTGCAGGCAACGTTGCAATGTGACGTTGCCAGCACATTAACAACACACATCCTGCACGTTGCTACAACGTGCTGTGATGTGCCAGAAATGTGCAGAATAGGTGCCGGCAACGTGCCAACGTCTCGTGCAGGCAACGTTGCAATGTGACGTTGCCAGCACATTAATAGCACACATCCTGCACGTTGCTACAACGTGCTGTGATGTGCCAGAAATGTGCAGAATAGGTGCCGGCAACGTGCCAA
>PNEQ01076710.1:0-18325 GCA_003012365.1 Medauroidea extradentata | reverse complement strand
TTCTCCTTAGTTCATATATTCATAAGGTACCAAAATAACCCAACATATATGTGATTACAAAGCAATTATTATCTCGTCTCTCAATATTATTTCAAATCTCCCGCGCATATTTCACTAAAGTCACGTGACACATGTTGAACACACAATTTCGTACGCAGATGTATAGAGGATACTCCCTCTACCCTATATTTACTCTAAGCACAGAACACTCGCACATCACAGAGCTGCAAACTACAATTGAAACAGCACACGCACAGAAACAGCAGACGTTGTTGTTAAAACGAAAACAAGCTACAATGGTAAATAATACACGTGTGTGTTGGTATCACTGATTCTGAACGTTTTTATTGTTACCGCCTTTCGTAAATAACTGCTTTGTTTATTTTATGATACAAAATCGAGTGAACTTATTTTCTCAAAAATTGCAGTAACTGTTATAAACCTTGAAAAAAATTTCATTTCGAACAAATCAATTTACTAACTTCGGCGCGAATTTTTACAAAGGTTAGTCAAATTAGTTTCCATTTTCACCCGTGTTTATTTACTTTTGATCCCGGTGGTATCCATGTTCTGATTGGCTGCGTACAGCGCACACGCACAGAATTTTTAGGATTTAGTTCAACTTTCTGGGCGCCGATCCTGTGCTATTTTGCCGTGCGTGTGCTATTTGTGATTGTATCGTGTGCCACCCAGAATGCTGGGATTCAACTTTCTGTGCGTGTGTTGTTATCTGTGCTAAATCAATTGTAGTGGAGCCTTTATTAGTTTACATTAGTTTAAGTTAGGTTAGGTTAAGTTAGGTAACCTAACCTGACCTAACCTTACATTAGGTTATGTAAAGCTAGGTTACCTAACTTAACCTAACCTAATCTAACTTAAACTAATGTAAACTAACCTAATATAAACTAACCTAAAAAAACCTAACCTAGCAAATGTTTTTACGTGGAGCTACTTAGAACATCACTATAAACATTTTTCATTAATAAATTGTATGTCTAAAATCAACAGTTTGGCCGGTACACGATATGTAGCTAAACTTGATATTTACCCCATAATGAAACAATAAGATATGTCTGTCAACGTTAAAAACCTAAGAAAAGTCATTAAGCCAAGCTGAGAAGAATCAGACCCTCTTAAGGACGCTGCCTGCCAATACAATTCTTGTGTTCATAAGTATTTTTTTACGAAACTATTTCATATGTAAACATAGTGACAATTTATGAGAAAAAAAATAACACTTCGTACAAGGACGAATGTCATTGTTAAGAAACCATATTCGTTGACAATTTTGTTTCCAAGCACTCCAACACATCAAAAAACGATCTTCTGCCGAACTTAAAAATGTACTTACTGAAACTATGATAGAAACGTGACGTGCAATGAACTTTGCTACAAACTTTTCACCAATTAAATTATACATATGGTCACCGCTTAAAGTCGCGTGGTAAAAAATGGATCTACGGGCGGAAAATGATAGAATTTCCCTCTCCTCAGTAAAAAAAAAAAAACGCCGGCTAAAAGTATTGGCCAACACTATTTTCAAATGCAATAAACTTTGTCAGTTCTCACTGAGAATCGAACCCGAATCGTCTTTGTGTGAGGCGAGTGCTTGCCCTATTTGAGTAACGAGAGCAACACCACAAAGTCGTTCAGTTAGACTTTTTATCCGGTTAGGAAGATATTTGTCACCTACGTGGTAAAAAGCGTGAGCTAAATGGAGGATCTGTAGAAAGAAAATGAGGGGAGGAGGTGACGCGGGAAATCGCCTCATATGTAAACACGTCACTATTAGAAATGGATCTTATATCATCGTGTAGCAAGAATTATTCCATAGTAAACTGAATATTTTCCTTCGAGGCAGTGACATAGGTACTAAAAATATCAACTTATGTAAGCAGGTATTTAACTACAGTGTTGTTAAATCAACACGAATTGTTCTCACAAAATATCAGCGATCTTCCTATTGAGAAATGCTTTCTGACTGTAAGGTGAATAATTTCGGATGACAAAAATTAACGTTGCAGTTACAGCACATACAAATCGGTTCGTTAGCAATATGACAAAAATGACAGAAGATAAACGAACTAAAGGCCCTGTTACTTCTAGAAAATTGTAACGATTCTGAGACGTTACACAGTATATGAGGTAGACATTGCAGTAATTAATTTTGGGAATTCCTTCGTTCATTTGTAGCTAGCTAAGGAGGTATGCTGTCATGTCAAACCGTTCAGCTTAAGTGATATTGTCCGTGTTTATGTAAGAGAGGTGTTTCAACGCAGTATGGCCTGTGAACATGTGAAAAATTGACATATTGTAATTTTATTTACCTTCATGATTATGTGTAAGTTAGTTAGAGCCACGGCTGGAACAGTGGTTAGAGAACTCGCCTCCCACCAAGGCGATCCGGGTTCGATTCCCGGCGAGGTCAACCCGGATTTCCGCATGTGGGAATCGTGCCGGACGATGCTTTTAGTCAGCAGGTTTTCTCGGAGATCTCACTTCTCCCGCCACTGATTCCAGAATAGCTCTATACTCACTTCATTCTCACCCCTAACCAGCGCTTTAGGTAGCCGCTTATCTGTGCGTTATAGAGGCTCGGAAGTGACAGCGATATAATGACGACCTTGAAGCGCGCATCACATGCCGCATAGCCACAACGACGCAAGCTCTGAACTAGCGTGGAAGATTCCTGCACGTCTATTCAGTTTCTGGATCATTAAGGCGACATTTGACTTAGTGCACGTGCCAGTGTAGTCCTAATTGCTTTCTTGTTCCCAGCCTTCAAAGGCGTGTTAAAACTCGAGTAGGTGACCGCCTTAGCAATGGATGCAGTGATAAGAGTTAGCAGGCCTGGTGCGTGAGCCATACTGTAACGTGGTACGGAAAGTACTTATTTCTCGTGTAACTACTCAAAATGTTTCCAAGCCGTTTATCTATGAAAAGAAGACAGACGTCAAACTGTGTCCCTATGATTTTAAAAATGCCGTCCGCTAGTTAAAACGTGATTTACAAGCTCCTCAGAAGTGCTAGAAATGATTTTTTTTTCACGTTGCTGTAGCCGAGAAAATATCAACAATACACGTGAAACAAAATCTTAGAAACATGTATTGGACTTTACCACATACTTTCCACAAATAAAATAACAGGGTCATCGCTTGAAGTCTCGTTAAAAACAGTTAGTACGTGAACATTGCACGCTAGTTTAGTTCTTCTCGCCTAGAGGCGATGAGGTGTTTGACGGACATGTTATAATCGACTTATCGCCTTCCCCGTTTCTGTGCCTCAAATAATAAAAAATAAAAAAAAAAAAAAAAAAAACTCTTAATATTTCGATCGAAACAAAAATATGTCACGTTAAAACAATGTACCAGCATTGAAAGCACGTGGGTTCGATTCCCATTGTGCCCATCCTAATTTTTATCCCTGAAATAATAACCCAGTGGCGTAATTGCGGACATATCGCATCGCGATAGGTTATGTTTATTACAACACTATCTATTGTTGGCGACTTCGTTCACGTGGTTTTAAATTTAATGCCATTTTGGGGTCGGACCAACGTTCCGTCTATGTACTCCAGATTATCGTAAGTAATTCGCAAATATTTTTTTTTTACATTTAAATAATATTTTCTATAAAACTATATTATTCTAAAAATATATTTTTTTTTGTAAAATAAAACTTTAAATGATACGCGAGTAACGATATTAATACTTAGAATGATATTGAGAATAATAAATTACGGTAAAAAGTTTGTTTACTAAAATTTTTTTGAAACTTCTAAATGGTGCAGAATTATATTAACGGTCATTTATGACCATATTATAAACATTTTAAAAATTATTTTTTTCCTAGATGTTTTGGTACCCTGTTCTGCCCTCCTCCCCCTCCCCCCAAAACCTGTTTTGCATCCCCCTTCCTTCTCCCTATATAATATAGACTGTTTTGTTAGAACCTTTCACGGGTGCATGTTCAACTTACCAAAGTTTGGGACAACAGCAACGTTTCGTTCATTTCGTCCTCTGTCGCAACTTCCTGCATGGCACCGAGAGGAAAACCGTTCTGGCGGAAACGACGTCAACCAGAAAGTAATGAAGGGCCGCGTAAGAAATTGTTTGAGAAGTATTCTCGACTGATGAATGAAAACATGTGCCTAGCAACAGCGGTGGATTTAGAAACTGTTTTGGGGGGCGGGGTAGGGGAATTTATGTGATTTTATGGATTGTAAAAAATACCAGCCATATCATACGTACAAGTAGGACACATTAAATATACTTGGATCATCATAGAACAAAACGTCTGTTTCCTTGAGGCGACTGGACATACTTTGGCTACATAATGTTCAACGCGATTGGGGGGGGGGGGGTTCCTTCAGCCCGGTAGCGCTACCCAGCAAAATGGCCTGCAACTGGACAACAGTCTGAACGTCTGAACCAAGGACCGGCGCGACAGTTAGTTTGAATATGACACGTGTTTTCCTGCACATAACTTAACCAATCATTGAAAGGCGGAAAATTACCGCAAAGAATGCTGAAGTGTACAAATAGCACATACGTTATCATTCCAGTATGCTGAAAGTCGCATGTGTTTGCAGCCGTACTGTACAAATTTGTAAAGTATTAGAAACGTAAATAAGAGTCCTCGAAAAGCTCTGATGTAAAAATATATTTCGTAAGATTACAATCACGTTTTTAACTACAAACTTGTTTAATAAAATTCAGAAGTTGTGTTATTTTCCCAAAATCAAAGCTTTAATCTGTTAAATGCTCATTGACATATTTTACTGGGCAAATGTTTAGCGGTCCGCCCTGAATATTAATTTAAACCATAATGACAGAAGTTCAGTGACAGACTGACCAGCAATAAGTTGCTTCGCACGTAAGAGCATGGTCTACAGCAATTTTCATCAACGTGTTGTTATTTTTAGATTTGTACCAGGTATTTCTTTTCTTCGTATTTTAGACACAAAATGTGGCTAAATTTTGCTCTTACGAAATGTTTTATCTCTCATAGTTTTTGCGTGACCGACTCGTTAAAGTCAAAATGTGCATGTTCCCTTTAAAGAACGGCACTACAACCAACCGGAATCCTAAAGTGTAAAAATTTACAATGAATAACGCTGTTATAGGCTACAAGTTTACCTACATTAAACCACAAATTAAATATTTTTGTAATTAAACAAAAATGTTAAAATTTAAAAAAAATTAAAATTTAATAATTCTTTAAAAATACAAAAAAATTATTTTGTGGTTTAACATAGCTGAACTTGTAGCCTACAACACAGTTATTAACTGTGAAATTTTTCAGTTTGGTAAATCAGTTGGTTTTAGTGTCGTCCTTGGTAACATGCAAATTTTGACTTTAACGAGCCATTATGCAAAAACTATTAGGAATAAAAAAAAATAGTAAGAGCAAAATTTAGTCACGTTTTGTGTCTAAAATAAGAAAAAAACTGGTACAAATATAAAAATAAAAACATGTTGATGAAATTTACTGTAGATCGCGTCCTTAAAATGACTAAAATTAAATTAAAAACAAAGGAACGCGAATTTGAATGTCTCTAAACGTACGTGTGTTTGTTATATTTAGGATCATAAGTTTGTATTTTATTTAACGTTTACTATGTGGGAGCGAAAGTTTAATGAGGGTAAGCTACCCTACTTCGTAATACTAAGGCTTCGAGCTCCAGAACAAGAAATACGTTAAACATTATAATTGTGATCTTATGTGATATATTGATCACTTGTTGCAGAAACTACACATACCTGCTCTCTGACGGTAATTTATTGAACTAGGTGTACAGAGCATTCCCAGTTTTGTGAAGCCCGCAAAGTGGTTTATCGTGATATTAATGTGTATCACGCTGTACGGCTAGATTAAGAGTGCCTGGTAGATAAATTAACGCTGAAAACATAAAATGATTTCTACGCTTTTTTCGAAAGCAATATGAATAAAATACTAAATTACAATCCTAGATAATGGTATTTGCCAACTTTACGAGTAAATGAATCGTGTTTTGTTGAAAGGGCATCAGTCACAATTTTGGTGATTTCTATGTTTTGAAGGTTTCCTACACTACAGTTCTAGAACTATCATTTCGTGTTACAACATCATCAGTCACTCACATACTTAAGCATGGTGGAGGTGAATGAAATTTCTGGTTTTTATTAAAACAGCTTGAGTCCAGGACTGATGCTGTTCTAACAAAATACAGCTAGAGTGCTAGTGTGTTGTTATTTTTTTCTGACAGTACATTGTAGTCTATTGTTGCAACTACCTTATTATATTATTCAATGGTTGTTGTGTAATGGTAGTATTTATTCGTATCGTGCACTCATTTAATATTGTATTATAATACCAATATGAGTGAAAGCAACGACGATTTAGGTGTTAACGAAGAAGTACATGAACGCAAACGGAAATAAAACCCCAATGAATATAAAAGGAATATGATTAAAACTGTTTTCATTGAGATGAAGGATGTATTTTGTTAAAAGAGTATCAGTCCTATAAATTAAAAAAATAGAATGATGCAGCATTACAAAACATCTTAAACAATAGCTCTACAGCTTCAGGGTGCTAGTCTGCTTTTTGGTATATATCACAAAAAATATTGCAATACTACTGTAAGCAAAGACAAACCGTTTTTTTTTTTTTAAATTTCCCAACATTTTACTAAATGTGACATATATATACCCTTTCAACAAATCATGATTCAAATATTTATCCAAAATTACTATTTCGTTACGCGTGATCTCTTGCGCCGCAGTTAAATGCACGAGGTTCCGGCGTCAGAGATTGTGCCTCAGAAGTTCGTAACACTGGACACAATTTAGTTTAAAACGTTGGCTAAAACTATTGTCTAGGATTGCTATTGTTTAATTTTCGCAAATTGGCTTCAAGTAACCTACAGTTATACATTAATGCTTTAAGCGTTGAATTATGTACTACGCCCTCTTAACCTTCTATATTATATATCCATAAAGGAAATGTAGTGAGAGAAATACTGAGGGCGAAGGATCAAGATGTTTGACTAATTTAGGACCGGTTAGGCTTTAAGAAGGTGTACAATATAGTTAACAGTCATAAAACATACAGACGATTCTCGAAAGGAATGTAGTCATATCCCAGAAGACGACTACATTACTTTAAGGAATTATCTGTAAGTTTTATGTCTGTTGACTACAGCACTGGTTTTTCTTCCTTTTTTTTTTTTTTTTTTACTGTGCACTGAGAGAAAAAATTGTTTGATTCAACCAAATATTTGTTTATATATGTGCAACCAACGACGTAGTGTTGTTTTAAACAAATATTTAGTTGACAACCATTTTTTGTTAGATCAACAAAGCAGTCTTGTTATTTCATAAGCTCATTTGGTTTAAATAACTAAACCAGATGTTGAAACAATAATTCAACATGGTTGATTTAACAAAATCTGGCGTTCAACTTAATATTTGTTTGAATCAACACTACATCGTTGGTTGCACATATACAAACAAATGTTTGGTTAACTCAACAAATCCTTTTTCTCAGTGTGGGGTTTTCTGCGATACGGCAATATTGGCCCGCAATGTCGTATGTCCAAGAAAACTGTTCTGCTCAAATAACACAGCCGCACACAAAGAGTATGCTAGAAATCGCGTACAACACAGAAGTGTCCGAAATTATTTTTGACAGGTCTACTATTTATTGTATTAAATTGCGTTATTCTCTGCATTCGTAATTAAATAAAATCAACATATATTTGTTGTTGCTCTTCGTACATAAACGATCGAAATAAATGATTACTTTTAAACAACTTCATAAATATATAAGTAGCTAGCGTAGAGTCCGCACTGCTTCTCGATTGGCTGCACACAGAAAAGTTTGAATTTCGTTAACTTCTTGTGCGCCGATCGTGCGCTGTTTCTTTTATTAGCGCTGTGCGTCCATGCGCTAGCTGTTATCAATTAACACATGTTCAACTTCCGTGCGTCTGTGCTGTTTGTGAGTGAGTGAGAGAGATTTTTGGTCAGCGCTTAACAGCGAGATCTTTAGCGCTGGTGAGGAGTGACATGAGGTGAGAATGGAGCAGTGCCAGAATGAAGGGGCGGGGAAAATGTGAGATCCCCGGGATCGTCCGCCACGATTCACACATGCCAAATCCGGGGAACGACCCCGCCGGGAATCGAACCCGGATCGACTTTGAAGGAAGCGAATGATCTGACCATTCGGTCACCGCGGCTCCTGTGCTGTTTGTGTATTGTTGCAGATGTAGCCTAGGTCTAAGCAAAAGTAATATCAATGGCCTAGTTCACAAGGAAAATAACTAAAAAATTTCGAGTTTTGATTTAAATGCATATAGAAAGAGTTCAGTTTCGCCAAAAATCTGTTAATTGACATATTTGGTTGGTGTTATTTGAAGCAAAAGTATAGAGGAAACTGTTTAAGGTTTTTAAAATGTTTGAAGTTCGTCTTCGCTGGAATTATTGCACTTCAAATTAAAATAAATACAATTTCTATAACTTTACTGGCAATTTGAATAAAGTGACACGTAATTAAAACAAGGGAATTTACGTGTTGTTTTTCTTTTCAATTTTTTGAGTTGTTTCCCTTTTGAATTGGGCCATCGAATGTTCCTTGCGAATTGTATAGAACAACTAGATGTAGGAACAATCTAGACAGTACCGACAACTGAAATGGTGGCGACGAAATTTCCTACGTTCAATAGCGGCGTGAGAAATTACGCCAAAATGAATGCGCCACATTGGTGAAGTATGTGCTCATATAAGCTTCGTTTCATGCGCCTTGTACAACTACACTCTTACACCGGTGTAGCTACGCCGCACACGAGTATTATTATACAGCTGATGTAACGTTATGCTAAGTAAAGAAGTGCGTTTTATTCGACCTTTTATAGCTAGAGACCTGAAAAATTCGCCAGTTCACTGACCTGTAGGCTAGCCTCCAAGAATACATATATATAGTGAATGTGATAGAAGCTGTTTATTAGTTGCTCGCTGACACAGTCAAATGGCCCTGTATTCAGTTACAGTTTTATTATTGGCTTAACTACTTCCAGGAAGAGTCCAGTAAGTCAACGGCCAATTGTGCACGTGATACAGACCTACGGTTGCTGGAATTCTACCCTACGCCTAAAAGAAAACGCGAATTTTTCAGGTCTCTAGTTATAGCCCAACCAGTGTAATTTTACGGTCAAAAATTTCAACTGCTCTGTAGGAAGTACAGCTTATGTGGAGTATAGCAGAAAGGTGGGGAGTGCTTAAATTGATTAGGTATTTTAACGCTTACAGGAGAAATTTGTTTATGGTGAGACGATGGTTTATATTATTATTCTCTGTAGTAATAGATAGCATTTCCTAAATCAGAAAAACGGAATTGTACAATTATTCAGTTTAAGTGTGCGTTCATTAGTAAAATATGCGTAACTTGACCTCAGAATTAAATCCCTACTTAAAACAGTCACTGTAAAAGTGTTTCAATTTTGTTCTTACAAATACAAGCTAGAATGACTCAGAACGATAAAGAATATTTTACAATCAACCCAAAGCAAAAAACGTTGGCTTCTATACTCCTGTTTTACAAATCAGTTTTTTTAAGATACTACAGTTTGAACCAGTAATTTTCAGCAGTTTTAAAGGAGACCCAAATCCATTTTTCTGATAGGCATGTCGTATTCTGGAAAATAATAAGAGTCTAGTTTGAACTGTGATGTTCTCGACAGCTGTTTGGATGGAGCTCGAAATGCGTGCAGCGTGTTCGCAGTTACGTTTTTTCTCAGAGACCAGTAAACGTGCGTCCACAATGCTTATCTGCGAAAAGAAAACACACTTCACACTACTTGTGAATGTGACTTTTAAGACACAGCGCACGTAGGAAGAGTTAATTTAAAGCTACCAAACTTGGCTAAAATCCACTTTACAAGCGGTTGTTTCACAAGACATATGTAACGGGTTTGCTCGAAATTGAGGTCTACGAGTACACTGGATTTTGCTACATTTACGCGTTTTAGAGGCCCGCCTAGATAGCGCCTCAGCGGCCGTTCGACCTCATGAACGTAGAGTTTTCCCCCACAAAAGCGGGATTGGGTCAACCCCTGTTGTGGAGGAGGTTGTCTCTCGCTCTCTCTGTTGTCCTCTCGGCTCGGTCTCGCGAATCCTTCAATTTTCCACAACACTGGTTGCATATTTGTGCAGGACACATATTACAAGAACAAGATTTCCTCAACATTTTCAGTTGTTACAAGGTACAAACAGTCACGAGATCGAAAGCTAAAGGATAGATCTACTAACGTTAAATGGTTTTAAGTAAATATAACAAAAAATAACGGCATTACGCAAGCCGGAAAAGGCACTAATTTGGAATGTCAAGGCCCTATTTTCTAATTACTTAAGAAACTGATAGAACTGAAACCATTTGCCCTTAGTGTGAGGTACCTAAATATCTTTTATATGTCAAACACACAATCTCACGACTAATATTTTCTGTGAAAAAACGATTCTCCCGAACCTCCGAACCTCTACATCACAACTTTCATGGCAGGTAGGCGGGCCCCTTAACTGAATGATGTAGTCATCGCTTTAAGTTCCACGAAAAACGATACGGCGGGAACACTGCGTGCGCATTTACAAATTTGGCCATAGAGGCGATATCACAATACATGTGCCATGCCTGCTGTAGTCATCGCTTTAAGTTCCACGAAAAACGATACGGCGGGAACACTGCGTGCGCATTTACAAATTTGGCCATAGAGGCGATATCACAATACATGTGCCATGCCTGCGTCGCTCGTAGCGACACATCGAATTTCACCTCACACATAAACACACCCATAACGCCAGAATTTCAATGGCGCGACAAGCGGCACGATGGGCGCGAAGCGACACTACATACTGGCTGCCACGCGACAAATACTAAAAAAAAAAATTACTATCACTGCATGATAATCTCTAGTAAATCAGCCACAGATGCTTAAAATATTTCAGTTTTTTTTTTGTTTATTTTTAATATATTTTAAATACTCACCGGCATTCTGAAATGTGAAAATAAAAGCACAATTACATGCTTGCTCATAAATGTTATGATTTGCTTATGGTAACCAACAAAAATTCTCTCTTAAAATAAATGAACGAATTTACTACCAACTAACTAGTTTAATCAATATTTGGGCGCCAAATTAAATTCCTACTCGGATAAAATCGATATAATTTCTATTTTGAAATTTACGTCGCCATTTTTGTCGAGCTGACGTCCCAGATCTGATTAGCGGAAACGTTTTTTTTTGTCGCGGCGATCGTCTCGCTTCTGTCGCGCCATTGTAATTACGGCAACACCAGGCGACCATCTAAAAATTGGTATTGAGGATAAATTTAGCAGTTTGGCATACATAAGAACACCCTACAAGTCCTGTCATACACCAGACACAACTAGACGCAATATTTCCCTCGGGAACTCGCTACAACATAGTTCTCTCGCTTCCAAACAGAACAAGCCGGGGAACTGACTTTGTTGTAAGACAAACTATGTCCTCTGCTGGCAACAAGTAATCGCACGAGCTGTCGCCCGAGTGACGTATAGCGGCCTAGAACTTTTCCCCGAGTTTTCCAGGAAAACAACACGCGGCGATATGTTCTGTCTCTCTCGCCACTGCTACTTTCCCTATATTTGAACCAGCCAATGACGTGCAGTGTCAATGCGACGTGGTTATCTCGGAGCTCGCTATTGGAACCTCCCCGGGAGGTTTGCTGTCAGGCGACGATTTTTCCTCGGCGGTTGCCATTTTTACGACTGGAAAATTATGGAAAATGTCAAGTGTAGACGTCACGAGAAAACATTTACGTGAAGCAGTCATGGAGCCAAAAACAAGGATATATTTCGAGTATTCTATTCGGTGTGATTAGTGAGCGAGTGAGAGATTTTGGTCAGCGCTTAACATCGAGGTCTTTAGCGACTGGCGAGGGGGGGACATGTGGTGAGTGTGGAGCAGCGCAGGAATGAAAGGGCGGAGGGAACGGGAGATCTCCGGGACAACCCGCCGACCAACGGCATCGTCCGGCACGATTCACACATGCCAAATCCGGGGAACGACCCCGCCGGGAATCGAACCCGGATCGACTTTGTGGGAAGCGAATGATCTGACCATTCGGTCACCGCGGCTCCTGTGCTGTTTGTGTATTGTTGCAGATGTAGCCTAGGCCTAAGCAAAAGTAATATCAATGGCCTAGTTCAAAAGGAAAATAACTAAAAATTTAGAGTTTTTATTTAAATGCATATAGAAAGAGTTCAGTTTCGCCAAAAATCTGTTAATTGACATATTTTGGTTGGTGTTATTTGAAGCAAAAGTACAGAGGAAACTGTTTAAGATTTTTAAAATGTTTGAAGTTAGCCTTCGCTGGAATTATAGCACTTTAAAATAAAATAAATATAATTTATAGAATTGTACTGGCAATTTGAATAAAGTGATAATTTATTAAAACAAGGGAATTTACGTGTCGTTTTTCTTTTCTACTGAGTATAGTGCACTTCTGTCAATGTGTTGGTGAACTAAATTCGAAAATGTAATTTTTTGAGTTGTTTCCCTTTGAACTGGGCCATCGAATGTTCCTGGCGACTTGTACAGAACAACTTTATGTATAGGAAAACTTGTATAAGTGTCTTGAATGTACACATCTGCAGCTGTGCTTCATGTTTAATGACAGTGTATCTCTCATTTGACTGCGCCTATAAGAACAAGGTTATTGAAACATCATAAAGCTGTTTTTTTTTTTTTTTTTGGTAGAACACCATACGTGCACGTCAGGCACTGAAAAAAAACTGGGGCAAAATCTTTTCCACGTAAAGGTTGTGACCCTGGTAAGATAACAGGTCATCCCTTGGCAGGCAAAAGGACCAACATCACATTTTACAAACTTTTGATTAGAAAAAAATATTACGACATTCAACTAAAAACAAATTCCAATAACCAGTAGTTAACATTGTAGCTGTAGAATGCCAGACCACTATGCTGTCTTTGGTTACCCTCTAGCTTAAGGGCCAATAAAATGAGACGTTGGCCCTTTTGCCTGCCACGAGACGATGCAATGACAACAATTTTCAATCACTTGTCAATCACTAGCAATCGTCGCAGTAAAAATTATATTAATTACGTATACGTGAATCGAAAGATTTTGACAGAAACCCTCGCGTAATGCATGAATAAATACTTTTTTTTCCTTAAACACGAAACATATGTTAGAAATATGTTTTAATGCTCCAGAAAATGACTGCGAATGACCGATTTATCAAGAAAAATACTACCTGATTCGTAAAACTTAATCATAAAATAATCGATTACACCACCATGTTTCCACAAAAATAATTAATATAGAATTTATTGGTTTGTAGACATACGCCATTGCTCATGTTTTGTTGACCGAACTTTTATTGAAATACAAAGTGACAAAAAAAAAACACACACACAAAAAAAAAAACGAAACAGAAAGATTCGCATCTTGATGTTCCTACCAGCTGTGTCTGGTGACTGAATTCCTCTGGGAAAGTTTTTCTACGTTTTCTGTGCTTATTTGTGAGTATTTTTTTTTTTTGTATTTTGTCACTTTGTCTTTCAATACAAGTTCGGTCAACAAGAAGAGAACAGAAGTGAGGGGCGGTATAGCTATTTCTACCAACCCTAAGTTTTAATATTTAAAAATATTACAATTTCTGCCAGCTGTATATTCAATATACCTGCAAACCACTTAAATATCAATAATCCTGCTTCCCCCCCTCCTTTTACAGGAATACCTTCAGCCGTCACTGCTATGGACGTACGCCATTGCGAGTGAGTGTTGCTGAGTTGTAAAACACTCCACAATAAAAAATAATAATAAACACCACTATTTGCTGTTGTCAACAAACACGTAGCGTATTAACGATTCCGGAAAGGAACAAAAACTCGCATCAAGATAGACGACACAAAAACCAAAGAAGATAAAAAAAAACAACAAAGTAAGGAATGAAAAATGACAACAAAAAATGTACGAAAAAAAAATGATGACAACAAAACGACACGAGACTCACTAGAATCGATGTGAACACAGGCGACACAGCAAAGAGAAGACAGACGGAAATAGCCGACTTCCTTCGACGACAACAGATGTGGCGTTTCAGGAACTGATATGTGTATCACTGCAGCAGCGGACGATGCGTCGCGTCCATTTAAATAACGGCTTGTCTGGTGTGATGCTACTAATAATAACTGCCGTGCCCGTACACAATAACGTGACCCGACACGCCTGCTATGCACTATGCGTAACGTGGAGTGAGCTGTCTTGCAGAAAAAAATTCATTTTGGGACCTATGTTTGTGTAACACATGTAGGGATTATTCCCAAAAATATTTGTTGGACGTGCTATTTTGAAGCATCCTATATTCTATAGCAACTGGGCATACCTCTAGATGTGCGGGGGCCGCGGTGGCCGAGGGGGTCAGACCTCTCGCCTCCCACCTAGGCGATCTGGGTTCGATTCCCGATGGAGTCGGTCTCCGGATTTTCGTATGTGGTAATCGTGCCGGACGATGCCGCTGGCCGGCGGGTTTTCTCGGGGATCTCCCATTTCCCCCGCCCATTCATTTCGACGCTGCTCCAAACTCACATCATATCATTCGTCACCAGCGCTTAAGACCTCGATGTTAAGCGCTGACCAAAATATCTCTCTAGATGTGCATCCCATGTCGAAGTCACTAAGGATGAGAGAAACAATATCTATGGGACCACGCTGCATTCAAAAGTGTGGAGATATTACGCTTGAGTGGGTAGTTGGTGTTTGCAGGAAATAATAGCATTCCTCTTTCTCCCTAGTGTTTGTGAATGTACACGATGTTGTCACAGCGAAATACAAAATAGCATAAATGTATGCATGTAAGGGTTTGGAAAGCACAGATTAAAAAAAATTAGACCCAAATCATTGGTAAGAACAACGGCTTTTCCATTTTGTATGGATTATATTACGTGTCGACCTACTTTGAATGTTACTGTGACCGTCATAAAAAGCAGTAAACCAATTTTAGTTGTTTACGTATTGCTGAAATAAAATTTAAGATTAGTGTTAGAACGTTCGAAACAATAAGTGGTCAAAGTTCGCAGTTTCAAAAATACTGGGCAAACTGCTGCTACCAAGAAAGAAAGAAATTCATTCCTTTGCCTGGAGAGAGTAAATTTGATAACATTAGACTCGCTAATATCGTTGCTTAAAGTCGTGTTATGTAACGCAGGCACTGAGTTTGCATATTATCAACATTTAACATGTCGGTCAAGGTAATGATAATTAATGAAAATGAAAACAATGTTGTTCCTACCTCGACCCTGTAGTCTCTAGTAGAGGTACTGCTTGGTATATGTAGAAGAATATGCGAAAGAAGTATTGAGGAAAACGACTGCTCTTCTCTGGGACACCAACTAAAAATAAACAATTATAGCAAATTACTATATACACTTGAAAACTGCTACCAAATCGTCAACATCAGTGATTTAAACAGTGGAAGACTCCACACAGCAATATTATAGGCACTTCCAATATTATGAGTTCTTCCATAGCAGTCTTTAGTAAAAGGCCGCGGCCTTAGATCTGGCAACCCTGGCAGGAAGGATTGTTATAACACCTTTTTTTGTCTCGCCAAAGGCAGTGGCTTTCCCTGATTCGCTGGTATGTAGAGCAGAATAATGAATCAGGTACAGCCATTGCTTTGGAGAGCTAAAATAAGCTGCTAGGGTTATCAGATCTAAGACCGCGGCCTTCTACTAAAGATGGCTATGGCTCTTCCCAACATTTAATAATAATAATAGGGAAATATGTATTGATCGAGCCAATAGAAGAAAAGTTTTGAGTGTGTTGTGAAATGTTGACACTAGTTTTAGTTACACGAAAGTATTCGTTTTTAATATAGTAAAGATGGAGACGTAATGTCTCACAGAAAAAAAATTGTTAGTAGGGCTCAATTTATCCTGCACAGACTATAGGCAGACTGTCTGGCAGAAACATGAATCTGATTTACCGTCATTAGTGTTGTCTCCTCCGAGATCTAAAAGCCCTAAAACTAAAACAGAAATAAAACGGACACGTAAAATTGAACTCCACAAACCTCAGAACAGTTAAGTATACAAAAGCAAAAACGGCTTGGTGGTAGTCTACACATGATGAAAGCTTACTTGCTCTGTTATTGGCTGCGGGAGGCTCAAGATATGGACATTGTGTCTAATTGGTTGGTACGTGCTGTAGAACGTTCTCTATTGGTCGGGCATCGCTCGTGCGTATTTGCTGACACCACTGATTGGCGCTAAATTGCTGGCAAGTACTGCCAAATTACTGCCTCGTGCAGATCAAAGCGTATAGTCGCTGCTAATACCGCACGCCTTGGAACACAGTCACGCTACGCCGCTCTGTGTAAGAAATTTTTTATCTAACGATGTAAATAATGTAGCAGGCTAACATTTAAGAGTTGGTGGACCTGACGAGTGAGACGTGTTGTAGCGTGGTACGTATAGTCGCTTTCCATGTATAGTTACTAAATATGTTTCTAATGCGTTTGTCTACGAAAGGAAAACACACTTCAAATTGAGTCCCTGTAATTTTAAAAATTCAGTCCGTTAGTTAAAAACATGATCATCAAGCTCCTGAAAAGTACCAAAAATGACTTTTTCACATTGCTGTAGCTATGAAAATATCAACCGTAAGCGTAAAACTAAATCATAGAAACCTGCAGTGGACTTTACCACATACTTCCCACAAATAAAATTATAGGGTCATCGCTTGAAGTCCCGTTGAAAAACTGTTACTATGTGAACTCTGCACGTTAGTTTAGTACTCCGCGCCTAGAGGCGATGAGGTGTTTGACGCACGGGTTATATTCGACTTATCGCCTTCTCTGTTTCCGTGCCTCAAACGTAAAAAAAAAGCTACGGTCGACTAACTCTTAAAGCATGGAATGTCATAAATGTTGATACGCCTTCAGGAATGGTTGTAGCGGGAAAATACTGTAACTTAAGGTCGCCGCCTATCCGCGCGTGAGAGGCTCAAAAGCGACGGAGCAATAAGGTCGACCTTGAAGCGCGCATCAAATGCCGCGTCGTCTCAGCGAGCCAAGCGCTGAACTAGCGTGCAAGCTTCCCGCCGAATGGTTTTTACTACGGGACACTAAGCTGTGACCATATAATTGTATTGTTGGAAAGTCTGCAACTAAGTTCAGTGCAGGTCGCAACCTGAGTTTCACATACATCCGGTTAGTACGTTTTGAAGTACGGAAGTCTGAAAATGCCGTATTTAGCCATGTTGAAGGTCTTAGAAACGGTGATTTTAATGAGCTTGGCGTCTTAACAATGAGGTTCCGACCTTGTCTGAAGTTTGTTTTCATTTCGTACGTTGGCACAACGGGCACACGTGGAATATTTTCGGAGAAAAAAAAACCTGTTTACGAACACGCTGTAACGCATTTGAAGCGTGGGGTAGGCGGTCGCCTTAAAGATGACCATGCAACATTGCTCTTATGAGCCCTGCTATAGGCCTACAGCAGGCGCTATATGTCGCATCTAAGGCACGGAAATGGACAGGCGATAAGAGCTAGATTGGCTCATTCGTCAACAACAGTGTCGTCTTTATGCGCGGGATGCAAAAACAGTGTGAAGTGTTTCGGTCGTTGACTATTTCTTATGGGACTTTAAGCTGTTACCCTTATTTATTATTTACGGAAAGTGTATAGTAAAATCTAGCTAATGCATATCTATTTTTTGTTTACGATTATGGCTGGTATTTTTACGTGACAGCAGTTTGAAAAAAAAAAAAAAAAAAAAAAAAAACCGTTTTTGGCCGTTTACAGGAACTCTGAAACCATGTTTGTAAGCATCATATCTAGAAAACAAAAATAGATACGCTACTTTCAAGTGTGTTTTCATTTCGTAGATATCGAACTCACTTCGAGTATTATTGTTTAAAAATTGTTTTTTCTCGTACCACATTGCAACACAGTTAATGCGCCAGCAGTATATGGCTCTTAAGAGTGCGTGGTAGATAAATAAACGCTGAAAATATCAATTGATTTCTACGCCTTTTTCGAAGCCAATATGGATAAAATACTCAATGACAATCCTAGATAATGGTTGTGACGGTGTCAACTTGACATCAGCGGCAGTTAACGTCTCTGGTTACGACGCAGTTTTTTCCCGAGTGGAAATTTCCATGGACATACTTTCGCCTAGTGCATAACTATAGTTTAATGGAGGTTACCTGGTAGTTGTGTGCGATGGCATGGATTCCCATGATGTTTTGTGAACAGACTTGAAATGTTACGTTAAACT
>PNEQ01076709.1:0-18325 GCA_003012365.1 Medauroidea extradentata | reverse complement strand
GTGGAACATATTCAACGCCTTACGAGAATGCAACATACTAGAAGAATTCCTAGCAGTGTACTATGATACAAGACAGACATACAAGGGAAAATAAGTGTTAGGTTAAAGGAAGAACAGAAACAAGGCTAGACATGTAACTTGTTAGAAGGATAGGTCAGGTTAAGTTAGGTTAGGTTAGGTGCGGTAGCGCTCTTAATGGTGATACTTGAAAACAGAGACGGACTAAACCAGTAGTACAAACAACATCAACGCTATATAGCAGATGACACTAGAACCAATACGACTGGTATAGCTACTAGCTCTTCTGGTGGAAAGACTCAGCACCAAAGTCTTAATAATCAACGCCATCTAGGAGACGATCAGTAACTACTGGCAGCCCTACCTAGAGGACAACAATAAAAAAAAAAGATAGAAGAAGGTGGAGCCAATGAGGGTAGCTAGGTATCAAGACAACGGACATTAACCAAGATGGTGGGTAGACCGTACACAAATAATTACGAGACACATGCTGAACATATCCCCCATTCCCGCTCCTAGGCTCCTGCAATAGAATCGGCTATACTACACTACTCATAGGATATTTGATTCCGATACCGTATTTTTACTGGCACCACCACCCCCACATGTGATTTTAACACCACACCCACGTGTGATCTTACACGCGCATGTTATTTTACTCAATCCACCAATTTGTTTATCTACCACTTTTCGACTGTCATTTGTTTACATAACCTGGGAGCCAACATCTTGGTACGTTATGTACTTCGGGCATTACAGGACGCGCTCAGCAACCTTCGGGTAGGCAACCTTCGGTACTGGGAGTCAAGCCTCATCTTCAAAGCAGCTAGACGACTCAAGAGAGTTATGAGTCACCCCTCTATACTTACGTCGCCAAAGAGCAGAATATCGATATTGACGCTGACGAAACACGAGAAAAATCTTTAAAGTACAATAATTTTATTTAAAGGTTTATTAGCAATACTCTTCTAACAGCGAACGTGTTCCCACCTGCAGTTTTTCTTAGTATATTCCGTTCATGTTTGGAATAGACGCCACATTTCTATTGTTTCTGTCGGTTTCAGACTAGCAAAAGGATAATTTTTTTAATGTAATTTTGTTCACTGTATCTAAATTTCAAGAGTTGTTTGTAATGTAATATACTGTAGATAATTTTATTTTGACGAGGGATTAATTTTGGACTGTACTTCAAGAACAGAGTTTAAACTATTAACACATCCGAACTCTCATAACACCAATCCTCAGAAAAATAGTAAATCGAGTTTTAATTCGTATCCGTGCAGACATCGACTTGTGCAACGAACAGCAAGGTGTTTACGATTTTAGTGTGGCTAATACGGCGAATGCCGCAGGAATTACGAACGTATTTAATGAGATTATAATTGGAAAGCGTTGAAGAATTAGCTAATGGCAAGTTCAGGTCACAGTAATAGTGCCGCAAAAACTTTCACCTTCCTGCTTCAACACGATTTTTAGCGAATCTTATGATACTTCTTAAATACTTTAGTATTTTTTCAAGTTTCCCTTCTGGGTTAGGCTACCACACATTCCAACTAGTCCTATAAACAGCACATAGTTGAGCTGCAATAAGAATAAGGAAACATACCTCGCACAGCAAGGTAAAATTACTAAACAAGAAATATTTGAACTCGCTTGTGTCAATTTCTTTGTCATTTTTATATAGCACATCGTAAATAAAGATGAGAAAGTTTATAGCGGATCCTGAAATCGAGTGAAGAGAGTGCGAAGAGATTTTGGTCAGCGCTTAACACCGAGGTCTTTAGCGCTGGCGAGGGATGATATGAGGTGAGTATGGAGCAACGCCGGAATGAATGGGCGAGGGAAACGGGAGATCCCCGAGAAAACCCGCCGACCAGCGGCATCTTCATGCACGATTCCCACATGCGAAAATCCGTGGACCGACCCTACTGAAATCGAGCCAGGACATATAGCAACAGAGGCTTATTACAGGATCTACAGTACAACTGAGTTTTTTTTTAATGCCACTTCTCAAACAAAACTTACGCTTTTGCATTATGATCACATTATCATGTCGTTTTGTTTTATTTCGACAACTTTTGTTTACGGAGAACAAGTTCTGTACACACAGCAAGTCCTTCCTTACGCATGAACTGTGTTGTAAGCGTCTTACGTTTGATGTTTTGTACGAGACAACTGGTCAGTCTAATTTTTTAAAAAATTAAATTCACTTCAAAATATACTTCAATGATTGTTTCAAAATACGAATGTCTTTGAGAAACATGATTTTGAGGCATTTCTAAATCGACTAATGTCGACTTTCTGTGACTGCTCAGTCTGAAAAATAACAACACGATTCTATAAACTGAATATAACATAGAACATTATTTTGAAATACTTTATATCGTCCCAGAGATGAGAGAAAAATACAGATGGAACATTAGCAGCCTATGCTGGGATTAAGCTGTTTATTCACGCAACAATATGGCGGAGTGCAATCAGCTGTTGCTGTTGGAGGTTATGGTTGGACAACTAATAACCAAGGTTAATTATACTACATGTTAGAAAGATCAACGTTAAACGTTTGGCATGGGGAAAGTTTTTGCCACTTGAGCGCTGGTGTCAGTAAGGGGTGTAAACTAACCAATCACAAAGCTTTCCTGAATTTTAAGTTACATTGAAGTGAACATTTTTAACGCAAAATTAGTTTATTTTCAAAGTTAAACGACTTCTGTTATTTCCAAGCATACTGAAATTAAATTTTACTGCAATTTCGTATATTTCTGGTTCCTTACCGATAGAAGCGAAACTAGCGGCAGAAATTTTCCTTGTGCCGAATTCTCTCATAAGAAAACACAGTTTCTTTCGAACCTGTAGAAGAATTAACCTTACCACAACTAACTTCCACACGTTGCTATAGTAGCCAACTTTTTTCACATATTAGTACGGTTGATGGTCTCCTCTCCCGCCTCAGACCTCTCGCCAAAGAAAATACGTCAGGCAAAATTTGTATGTATATCTAATCTCTGTATCTTCCATAAAGTATATTATAATAGGAACTCCCTTTTGAGTCCCATACAACAAAGACTTTTTAAGAAATACTGCGCTTTAAGAGCAACATGAATATAGGGGGCGTTTCTGACACGTGTGCCGATGCCGCACAAACAGTTTTCTTTTCTGTTTACTCGAGCGGGTGAGAAAATAATTACGTAAGAACTTTATTTATTCATGAAACTTCACTGTTGTGTAGGTGAATTTTTCTGTATGGTGCAATAATATTACATTTTATGAAAGGAAAAATAAATTTGCAATACAAATAAGTGAAAAGTACATTGGACTTGTCGGGTCAATTAACCTTTATATGGATCCTTCAGCGTACGTTGCACATTTGTTAAAGAGTTTTGATTCGTCTTACGTACTGCATCGTAAACATCACGAATCGCCTCCGTAACATTTGACATTGTTAATGTTACGGTTTTTATTTAGGCTATGCATTTCTGAGGCTCCAAAATGGAGCGTTTGGAACCTCTCGGAGAACGCATCCGTGAACATAAATATGAGTTCGAGTTCATTTTATTAAGCTGCTCCTTCTTCTTTTATGAGAAGTTACCTATGGGAACATCGTTAAGGGGGAGTGTCAAGACAATTTTATTGTCTTTTCAGTTTTTGAACCATAACATTGATTCAAATTTTATTATCAAAATTTTCTCTTCGATAAAGCATAGGATATATTCTTGTTGAACTGCTTGACATTAATAACAACGGAATATTTCATTAATTTATCTTGCAGAATCAAGGCAAGATAATTACAGGATAACTTTAAAGAATCCTCTTGAAATGATTCTGCGCGAATGTTTATCGAAATTGACATTGAGCTTATTTATGAGGCACGAAGAAAGTTCTGCGTATGCCGTACGATAGTTCTCCTTTTCGTATTCTTCAACTTTCACGTTTAATGCAAGGTAAATAATATTTATCATACAAGTATGCGAATATTTATCAGGATAAATTCAGGGCCCGCGGTGGTCAAAGGGTTAGACTTCTCGTCTCCAACCAAGGCGATCCGAGTTCGATTCCCGACGGGGTGGGGTCACCGGATTTTCGTATGTGGGAATCGTGCCGGACCATGCCGCTGGTAGCCAGGATCTCACGTTTCCCTCGCCCCTTCATCCGGCGCTGCTCTATATACTTGCATCATGTCACCCCTCACCAGCGCCAAAGACCTTGATAAAAAATCTCGTTACTTGAGGGTAATTGAATCGTTCCAAAGAAAAAGGGCCTATTTCCAAGAAACAAAAATTTTGGTAAACAACAATAAATTGACTTTCTCTAAACTGCATAGTAACAAAGGTAGGCTTCTTATAACGTGTATAAAATTGCAAACCCTCGTGCCTTAGATTTTTTTTTCATTAATGACGAAAATGTTTCTGGACGCTCAGTTATTATCTTGTTAACACGATTTATCATGTCTATGAATAGCCTAAATCTTAAGTATCATAATTAAATACACATAAGA
Organism: Medauroidea extradentata; assembly: GCA_003012365.1. Taxonomy (NCBI): domain Eukaryota; kingdom Metazoa; phylum Arthropoda; class Insecta; order Phasmatodea; family Phasmatidae; genus Medauroidea; species Medauroidea extradentata. The sequence continues at coordinate 13,812 of PNEQ01076709.1, read as the reverse complement.
AAATAATAAGCTGAGTAATATAACAAATAAGAACAAAATCGTCATGTACTGCTGTCTGTTTCATTTTTTTCTGTTTACACAATGAATATCTTCTATTAATAGAAGTAATTTTCATTCATAATAATTACATACACAGCATCAGAAAATTATTACTACCCTGAGCAATTTAACAGTTGAGAGGAATATAAAATAAGTTATGCTGTCTGTTATATACTACAGCTGTCTGCTTTTAACAGCAATGTTGAAAGTCATAATGACAAACATTACATTATAAAACACACACTTAGCAATTTGACACCAAAGAACCATGCAAGTAAATTTATGTAATCCTACAAATTAACTCGTCATGAAGATAACCCTTGGAATGCTTACTCAGTCTACACCCGGCCCATGAAATTCTGTTGTAGGTCAAGCAAGAATGTCAGCTTAACCGTCTTGGATTTCTTCGGGCAGCCTTGACTGGCACGGATCGCTTGGGATATGGCCATCGTTGTTGGGAACACAGGAATCTTCCTTCCAGGTTGATTTACACGGAAGTTCTGCGTGGCTAAACCATTGCCTAACAGATATGCTACAATGCACCCTGGCTTCTTTGCATCTTACTGAGAATGCATGAAACTGCTCATACCGAAAGGAACTTTGCTGTCCCTGGGGACACCTCCAAACGTTGTTTCTTATTATATGTAATGTCGTTTTTAGTATACTTCCCACCACGTTTTGAAATCAAGAATGTATTTTGTCTCCACCTCTTCTATAGTAAATCTTATATGCGCATAACCGTGAAATGTGGCACTAATAAACGTGGAATGTTTTCAGGCATGTAATACTAGTATTAAACCTCTCCAGATGCTTCACTAGTTGTCGCCAGCCTCCATCACGCAGAGGCGGACCGGAAAGTAAAGTACATATCACATTGTGGCGCCGCTGGAACGGTTACATAACTTGCAGTTCGCAGGCACGAAGCGGCAGAAGTTTGTGCAAAATATCACGCACCGTGGGTTGAAGGATACCGAACTGGCTGTTGACTTTCACTTCGCAGAGATTTTTCCGGGCTTTCAGGCAAAAGATTCTTCGTACCGTTCGAAGTCACGTAGGGGCGTGACTGCTGTCGTGATCGCGGGACGCTGATATGCAAGTGTTAGGGAATCTGCCGTGCGACAATCTGATCTTCCGGACCGCGGTGTAATCTCTTACTGCTTAGCCGCCTCCTCAATGTAGCCACTTCTGAATACTTCACACCTCCAGACCAATAGGTGCACATCTCAGAATTGGGTCATTTTGAGTTAAGCCTCTAGTGTAATGCATATGTCAATGCTCCTTCTGATGGCAATACCAAAACTCATTCACCGTACAGGATAGATGTGAGAGTGAATTTCTTATCATTGTTGAGAACTTTTCAAATGCATATAGTGAAAATAATATAACAGTATTGGCAACTGTTAATTATGTTTATTCCAACATGAATGGTGGTGGTATGGTTACAGTGAAAGTTTTCGACACCCAATTTTTTCCCCATTAAAACTTCAAATGCCAATATCTCGGAACCGTATCTTTTTAGTTTTGTCCCTATTGATCTAGAGGCAAGACTTATTAAGAAAGTTCGAAAAAAAAAATCGTGTCAGCTGACCTGCGTGCAAGACACCACAGAAACTTTTCATACTTAAGGGCACCGCCTACCACGCACTTAAAATGTCTTTCAATGTGATAGTAAACAGGTTTTTTTCTACGAAACTATTCCACATGCGGTCATTGTGCCAACGTATGAAAATAACACACTTCGGACAAGGTCGGGATATCATTGATAAGGCACCATGCCCATTAAATAAATTGTTTATAAACCATCCAACGTAGCTAAATACTGCATTTTCAAACTTCTGTACGTTAACAATTTCTAATAGGATGTACGTGAAACTCAGGCAAAATCATGTTTCTAACAAGCGTGCTGAATTTTTGAAAACATAGAAGCATATTTTTAAGTGTGTTCTTTTTTTATATAAACATAATGTGAATAAGTTAAGTGGTTTCGCGTAAAATACAATACGTGTGACACGCTGCAACGCCATCCATGCGCCAGTCGAGAGTCGAGGAAGTCCTCGCTTGGACACTTGAAATTAGCTTCTATAAGATTTTTAAATATAAATTTTTTTGTAATGGGAGTCTCCAACCAGAATTTATTGGTTTGTGGACACAGGCCGTTGCTTAAAAAAAAACTGACAGAATTATTCTGGAATTGCTTTTTCCTCTGTTTTTTTTTGTGTGTGTTTCTGTTATTTTTTTTTATCATTCAACAACAAAAGTTTGATCAGCAAAACATGAGCAATGGTGCATGTCCAAAAACCAATAAATTCTTATTCACTTCTATAATTTTAAACATTAAGCATGCTTGCCAGTAACATGATTCTCACGCCTTACAAAACGGTTAATAAAGCCTTTTTTTAAAAATACTACTGTAGCTCTTGTTACAAAGTAATTTAATGAGGGGGTTATTTATACGGTTGCTACACTGCGGGTTTATTAAGTTGGTTATTTATGGATAAATGATTTGAGGCAGTCATGGATAAACTGCCATTTACTTCTCTTGAATGGCATGTACTCAGAATACAAAAGTTGGATACAATGTGTAATGTTATTTAGGAAGGGAGCGCAATATTACTGATAATTAATATAATAAAATAAGAAAATCCTACCTATAAACGTAAAGTACAAAGCGAGAGGCATGCATTGATGTTTACTTCATTTATCAATAAATAAAATTGTAGGGTCACCTTTTGTGGTCAAATAGGACAGACTACTACGAAACCTCGCATGCCAGTTCGGCGCGCTGTGAATAGAGGCGATATGCTTCTCGTCGAGCGTGGTAGCATCGACTTTAATCGTTCCGCTGATCCCTCGCGTCAAACGCCAAAACTTGAAACCGATAATGATTACTCTTAAGGCCACTGCTTACCTGGAAGCCCTGGTGCAAGAAATGACATTGATTTAAACGTTAGGCCTAAATATGCATTGGCTCACAGTTTTCAAAGTATTTGACAAAAATGTTGAGGGTTAGTGATAGCATATGTTAGGTTCGACAGTTACCTAGTCCCACCTAATCTACGTGTGTATACGCCACAGGCGTGTGCCCAAGGGGTGCAGTTGCATACCCAATTAAGTTTGTTTCATAAAATGTATAGTAAATTAATTGTTTTCGTAATGTTAAGCAGCATTTCATAGTTTGTAGATTCCGATATGTTCGTATAATTTTGTTTGACGTTAAGGTATGTGTTTCAAGAGCCAACACAAGTTAATTATAAATAACCTTAAAAGGTAGTCGTACCATGTTTTGTTAAGAACATAGATTCCCAATTTTAAGACACAATTTATCTTAAATTATTACAATCTCCCTATTTCTGTGCTTCGGTTAGGACATTTTAATTGCACTTATTTGAAATAAAATCAAAATGTCTCCATCCTTTGTTTTTGGCTTGTGTATATATATTGTTGCGGGCCATGTACCTGGAGGCCGGAGGTCAGCAGCTGTTTCGTCACACTTTGTGAACTGGCCCATGATTCACGAGCTGGGTGGCTACGCGATGGAAGTCACGCCAAAGCTACGTCATAGATACCTGTCCCAACTGCGCTTTCATCCTGCGAAGCGGCCTACGAGACTCAAATCACGTCCGAAACATGATGGAATGTCTATTTTTAGATCCCTGTAATGCGGTTATTCCCAGACTGTTTCGAAGAGTGTAAGACAGCCGAATCGACATATCTGAGAGAGTTCGCTATTGGTTGTGCTAGAGGAAGGGTGCTATGCTTGTGGAGAGACTGGTGAAGACATCTTGGTGACGTCAAGAGTCTACTGTGAGGCGGCAGGCGGCTACCTTCGGAGCAGTGTTGGGCGAAACAAGAGGACTGCTGCGGCGGGCTGACAGGCGAAGAGGAGGTGCATGACGGGAGTCGAACCGAAGACCTCAAGAGTGAAGACAGCGGTGCACTCGGGGTGCTGCGCAGCACACGGCGATTCATCACCACTGCGGACTATTAAGGTTGTACACTGTCACTATTTGAGACACTGTTGATTGGATATATGACTGAATTTTTATTGTGATTTGTATACTTTAATTGATTAATGGTAAATATTCTTGTGCGTTAACTGTCAGAGTTAATTAACGTATCTGCGACACAGGAGTAATTGTGTGCATAACTAATTGTGTTGTGAGAGTTATAGTTGATTACTGTTTTGTGTATTTTGTAGCCTTGTGAGCTATTAAATCCAGTACTTAATTTAACTCTTTTATTTTTAGTTATAAGACCTCTATCCCAAAAGAACTCATGGGAATTGCCCACATTAAAAGTGTGTGCTCTAAACTTATAGCAATATACTTTATAAGGAATGCCTTATCCTTATCCTACACCTGTGCAAAGTTATATATATATATATATATACAGCGTGTTAATGAAATTATGTTACAAATTTTGCGAGAAGATTCCTGATAAAAATGAGGTAAAGTTATATAATACACATTTTTCTTTCGCGCACGTTTGAAAATTGAATTTCACAACCTAGTTTTGTTAACAGATTTTAAAAGTAATGTAAATGAAAGAATGAATTTCTGGATGTTGTTTATTAGTTAGCAGATCTGCAATCTGTACAAATAATGTCTTTAATACATGTCATGTCACCAATACATTGTGGGGTTGGTCAAGCCTTTTTTCGCTATAGATTCAGTTACCATTGCATTTTATGAATTTTAAAGCCCACGGTTTGTTACGCAAATCCGTAATGAACAAAAACAACTGTAGATTTGTCGCAACACCCTCAAGTCAACAGTTTTCAAGAACATTGAAACTAGAAAAAGTAAACACTGACACGTAGGCAATAAGCGATACACAGGAGATTTGAGTGAATGTTTCGCTAGTTAGGGATGAACTGTAATGTGCTTAGAACGCAAAACGTAAATAGAATGTACAACTAATAATGTGTACAATATCATCACAACATATGCTCGAAAGTCTGGCCATATTCATTAATACAGGTATTGTAATGCTGGTGTAAGGACAACTGCACACGCTGGAGAACGTTAGCGTCCCTTAGGATAACTTTGTCGGCTGCTACAATGCGTGCCATGAGTTCTTACACAGTGTCCACTGGAGTCTTGTTGACTAGACTCTTTACGTCACACCACAGGTAGAAGTACAAGGGGTGACAAACCAAGTGAGCGCGCAGGTCACTCGACAGGGCCTCCCCTACCTATCCACCTCTCGGGCAGGAAATATTTGGTTGAGGTACTCACGAACAGCACGAGCTTAGTGTGATGGTGCCCCATCGTGCTGCAGACACGTGTGGTTACGTATCGCAAGTGGTACGTCTTCCAGAAACTCGGGAAGTGTGTATCCTAAGAAGCACTGGTAATAGGCCTAGCCATCAACACGTGCTGGTAACATGTATGGCCATAGTAAGTGATCATGGACTACGCAAACCCACATATTGACAGAAAACCTCTTTTGGTGAAACATTACGACCATCACATGTGGGTTTTCGTCTGCCCACACATAACTGTTGTTTTTGTAACAACTATGGCGAGTGGAACAGGCTTCGTCTGTATACAGAACGTACCTTGAGAAGTCAGCCTCACGTGTTACCTTCTGCAGAAACCACGAGCAGAACTCGTATCTGGGTGGAAAGTCACGTTGCTGTAATGTTTTCTGTCTACGTGGGTGGTTGGGTCGAAGCTGCTGCTCATTCATAACATTCTACACTGTCGCATGAGATGCATCCAATGTACGTGCGATGGCACGGGTGCTGGTTGACAGTTCATCGACGACACTGTTCACAACATGTTCTTCCAAGTGTGATGTACGCTTCGTCGCCTGCACACGACAGTTAGGCCCGAATCACAGTGTGCAGTCAGCAGTAGGCTGTCCGAGATTAACATGTACGTTGAGATATGTGTATTCACAAGGCGCAGTCTTCAGTTGAGCAGTCCGCAGTCCAGCATTCGAATATCGGTGGACTTTCCAGCTGCAGGACCGCCGACTGCCAAAAAATTCCTACCAATCAGACGTTGCTCTCGTAATAACGTGATTTAAACAATTTTTTAAAAAGATTTTCAATGCTTCTAAATGCAATGTAAGCAATTTTTTACAAATTTAAAAACAATATGTTTAAAGCATGGCCGATTATTGAACAGCCGTTTTTAAAAACAACGCATCAAATCATGGCTGTTGGGACTGCACATTGTGAATTGTATCCGACTGCCGACTGCAGACTGCCGACTGTAGACTGCCGACTGCCGACTGCCAACTGTAGACTGCCAACTGTAGACTGCCAACTGTAGACTGCCGACTGCCAACTGTAGACTGCCGACTACCAACTGTCAACCGCCGACTACCAACTGTCAACTGCCGGCAGTCGACTGCAAACTGCGCATTGTGAATCTGACCAAACAAAACGTTGGTAGGAGACTTCCCGTATCTCGCAGGCGATGGAGGATTCTTGCAAACATTGTATGAGCTGGATGTCGTATGTTGGGATATCTTGCACCATACACTCATGCAGCTAATCTTCCACTGCACATTGCTTCATCACAAATCAAGACCAACTCTGTCAGTTCCGCTAGTGTGTATCTATCCATTGTCACTGCGCTACTGTAGTCGGGGTCTGGCTTCGTCCTATTCATATCTTGACTGTATGTGGCAGTGAATAACACATACGCACATTTCTTGCGGGGCAATCGCTTTGTATGGGAATAAGACAGCAACAAGTTCACCTCACAAACATCACTCGTAGCCAAACAGTAAGGCGACAGACAATTTGCACATGAAAGGAATGTTAATGTGGGCCGTAATTGTAAATACTTTAACAATGAGTTTTTTTTTTTTTTTCGCTGGTGAGGGCGATACTGTAGTAGCAACGGAATGAAGGAGTGGTGTAAATACTCTTTGCATAGTGAAATAAGAAGAACCAATAAAAATGTAAGTAGGCCACCCTGCATTGGATTTGAGGTTATTTTGTCTGTCAAAGTTAGCACAAACTTACTGTCTCGACTTGCCTTCAAGAGGGCGTCTGTGAGTTAGCATCGTGTCGGCCAGACTAGTTTTTGTTGAAATCGCAACCTATGTCAGCAATCATGCAGTTTTATTTCAGTTTTTTGGTCGTTTTCGCTTAGTATTAACAGGTATATAATTCGCGGAATCAAGTTCTTTCGGCACGAAGCTGTCATTGCAGATGCACGTGTTACGTAAGTGAAAGTGTAAATCTGCCAAGTCATTGCTGCCTTCAGGCAGGGTCGACAACATGAAGATGAGGGCAGCGATAATTGGAGACGGTAGCGCCCAACGAGATATATAGTAAACATAGAGGGGCGGAAGCGCTTTCTGGCTGAAGCCCAATTGAACTTGTGACGGCCATGTTTTCCATCGTCAAAACAAAGAGGCGTGGAAGGGTGTTGGTTAGGGATTATTACGTTTATGTGCCGATAATAACAGAAAAACAAAGCTTACGATGCATTGTGTATGTCTATGTGGCATGTAAAGCATATAAATACCTCTGTCTATCGTTTAATAATTTAAGAACGAGAATAAGTTAAATCGTAAATACAGGATGAAAACAATAGACGAAAACGTGCAGGTAGCGAGTAACTGGCTCACAATCCAAATATATAAATTTTAAAAACGTTAAAGTAAACATATGTGGTCATAAAATATACATATTAAGCATTTCAGTTCTGTATAATTATTGTTACCTCAGTTTTGTGTATAGTACACAGTGTAAGACTTTGTAAGTTAAGGTTATGTTTATAGGACTACTGGTAAATGTAAATTATAGGCCTAAAACGTCTGAACATATGAAAATAAGCCTGTATTTATGTATACAAATTAAAAATAAATACTATAATACATTCTTATTACTACAAGAAACATGCATATAACATGTCAACTACATCAACAGTAAACAACCATGCGACCCACTCTAACCTTATTTAAGACCCTCGACCTTATATAAATAAATAGATATTCGCAATTGGTATGTCGCCATGTAGCGCGATCAATTCTTGCCTGCCTCTCTAGGCTACCATTCCCAAACACCTCCTGAACCTTCCAACTCCTAACAGTTACCATATCATTCTGTAAAATATTCCTCTCACCGACTTCGCAAGCATAGACTGTCTAACCAATTCATTCTCTTCCACTCCACTTGAACCTTCTCACTGGTGTTTACTCTCCCCCATACCCTCCCTTAGCTAGGTGGCAATTTAACCCTCCCCAACCTCCCTCTCTAGTCACAAGTGTGAACATCCTGAACAGACTTTCATTTCTTCTTCTGTCTGTTAGTGTACTCCATCCCATTTCTTTCAACATTACATATGGCCTATATATCCCTTCATCCTCCCCATCGTACCGCTGCCTTCTTCACCCATCCCGTTACCCTCTTTGCACCTTTTTCCGTTCCCGCACCTCAAGTTCCATATATGTATTCTTCTCTTTGGCAACATATTCCAGCCGATACCATACCATACTATCAAGCAGTATGTATTTTCCTTCTCCTCCCAATAATGCATTTCTACACGATTCATTAAATGTTATGTTTCGTTAATATTTGGTTTGTGTTGATTGTAAAGCAAAAAGTATGGTACCTACCTTTTATCCTGTCTCATTGCAGCTACCTATAACATAACAGTACAATTTATCTAAACTGCATAAACAAAGCCTATAGTAGTTGTAGAATGCTTTTATTTTATTGCTGTAGTGTGTGCAACCAAACACTGAGATAGGCATCACAATATGTCGTGAACTGCAGCAATTTAATACATATTTCATGTTGGCGAGGGTACGAATGTTCTCTAGTGATACATTAATCAGGTGTAGTTGTAACGGACTCGACAAACAAATACCACAACTATCAATATCCCAAAATATTTCTCACGATTCTCGTATAACCTACATTACAACATGCATCAGCTGACAATGTTTTGACTATAGATAAAATGGCCGACCAATTTCAAATAGGCTTCACCTGAGAGCCTTGGAAATAGCTGCTTCCGCCCCTCTATGTTTACTATATATCTCGTTGGTCGCGCCACACTGAAGTGAAGAACTGCCGTCCCGACCTGCCCCAAGAGCGGATGAGGCGAGATGCAGTAGTTCAGCGTTGGACGACCACCACAAGGGTTACAGATGGGATGAGAGAAAGGAAACGGAATTACGCCTAGGGAACATCTTCAGGGAAGTGACTTCCACTCTACCTGCATGAGACAACTCTACACTCTCTTTCGCAGAGCCTGAACTCAAAGGTCACGTATGGACCGAGGAACACAGGCACACGACGTATTCCAACCAACCATCAGCGTAGATTTTCAGTAAACATCTGGGCTCAGATAATAACGCTTATGAGGCAATACATTTTTGCCACCCGCCTAAACTCTGCGATATTTTATCGGACCTGTTGTAGGGCATCATTCTGGATATTCGAGCGGCTAAACGGTTCCAGTGCGGAGGAGCACATTGTTAAAAATTCCCGTGAATTAACGGATAATTTTACGGAAATGTCTGTTTAGCTAAAGGAAAAAAATAATTTGACATACACAATTTAGTTTCACTAAATACATGGAAAAGTGCGAGAAGAAACTTAAAAATAACCAAACACATCATTGTGCCTGCATCCTAGAGAAGTCCGCACAGGAAAAACTGTTCTGTAGTGACTACAAAATATTTCGTGAATTTAGTCCCTACCAAAAATTTTTGCGGTGAACGTCAAATATTTTGCAGTGTTCACTAAGTTGTTTGTTTGTAGTAACAAAATAATAAACAAGCCAACAAAAAGTTTTGTGGACACTGCAAAATATTTACTGTTCACCATTATGTTATTTGGTATTGGGTCAACCTTAAACTATTTTGTAGCCATTACATATTTTTTTTGTGCGCTAAATATGCCAGTTTTCATAAGTGGGGCTAGTTGCTTTCCGCAAATTAACGGACACTTCTGAATAATTTTTTACCAGCACTTCTCCGCAAAACAACGACAATTGATTTTAACAGTGCCACCAAACGTTTTTAAGAGTTTTAGCAACTGCTGTTTAGTACTTCTTAGCAACATACTAGAAACTCCACTGGCATTCGATACCACTTTAAATACTCTTATATAACCCGTTATAAATTTTAACGGACATGTCTAATGATAAACTGAAATATTGCCTGTAAAAATAAAATACGGAAATGTCAATAGCAAATAAACATTGCAGACACTTGCTCGGAAAGTTCGTAAATTTATAGGTTAGAGAGCTGTAAATATTACGGATGTAAATTTTAATAACACCACCACCACTAAATCTGCAAATCTATATAAATGAAACTGTAGCATTATAGACATGTAAGTATGGCTCAGTTCCGTGTGATGAACCTGTTTCACGGAAACTTATGTTGTATTACGAAATACGTTTCCGTGAATTCACGGAAATTCCATAAATCGACGGAGAATATTTTCACAGCACACCAGCTCACTACGGCCTGTATGTACCTTCGTGAACACTGCTTTTGGACAGCAGCTGGCAGGACGGGGAGGTCCCACTGCCTGGCCACCACGTTCCCCCGACTTGCCATCGACAATACACGAATCAACAACGTGCTACCAGGCACGGATCCAGCTAAGAGTTATAGGAAGTGGAGGGGATGTTGGGGTGTGGGAGAGTCACACTTAAAAATAAATTTTTAAACGTGGAGAGAATCGCGACGAGCAGATACTTCTTTGGCATGTAAGTCTACATTCTTCCCTAAAAATAAATACATTCCGAAATGGTCAGTTACAAAGTTCACTTTACAGATATTAACACAATACATATTTATGTTTTCGGAGGTTTAGGAAGGGGAGGGAGCGGGGCAATCGCCCTTACCGCTCTGCCTTGGATCCGGCCCTGCGTACTTCAGTCCAAGTCTAAAGCATTACGTGACTACGCTATAAACAGTTAATCAGGATTCCCATTAAATATCGCTTTTTATGAGTGAAACGCACCTACGTTGCGTCAAGTTGCGCTGTAGTGTAATGAAATACAACCATCTGAATTTCAAAAGGTCACGTGACTGGTACAAAACTGTTGTGCGCTGGTCACATACTTCGGCCCAAGTAAATTTGCTCCGTTCGCGCATGTGTAGGTAGAAATCGTTGGGATCTATTAAGTTTCAGCTGAAAGTATTGGTGCAAGTATAGACCCGTTGTACTTGCTCTGCACCTGCGCTTAGTCGGTGCAAATAACAAGGAGTGATATTTAATCGCGGCCCAGGACATAATTTTAGAGGGCGGCAACACGAAATAGAATTTTCAGGAACCCTACAACTTGAAAGCCAAGAGGAAGAAGTTCGGGACACGTTCGTGTTAACAAGACACACATCATAAAAATATGCCGGGCGGAGTCTGCGTGTGAGAGGTACGACGAGAGAGTTAAAGTGAAGATATTTTGGCGAGTGCCTATCAGCAATGTTTTCAGCGTTGGGCAATGGAGATGTGTTATCAGGCCCTCGTTACTCTTATGTAGGAGGTTCGCGATAAAGTGATCACCTTTGTAGAACATCTTGTGGAGAAAACAAATAAAATAAATATTAGTTGTTAATTTAGATGTTAGATTTCAAGTATGGTAAACTCTACACATAATTTTTACTACTGAGTGATCTGGTTTGACGTTACCGAGTGGCAGGATACCGTAAATTATTTGAAAAGAAGAAAGGAAATAGTGTTTAAAAAGAACTTACTTCATTTTAAGCCACCTTAGTCAAATAAATCCTTCCTGAAGATTGTGGAAGTTTAGAGCATCCACGGCAATTGATACATCGACAAATAAATGCTTTAATGAAATAACGCACTGAAATTATGGATATATCATAACACATGTAAGCTAAATAATAAAAATAAATACATTTATTTAGCATTGACTTATGCTACCTGTGATATACAACAAAGCTACCAATGAGTTAAAATAAAAGTTTTATTCAACTTCCTTTTTTGATGTTGGATTCTTTGTCGAGGTTTTTCCTGCTAACTTCAGACGTCTTGAATGAAAATAACGGTCTCGATTTAATGTATTATCATATCTCTCTTCCTATGTATTCTCTAGAGTAAGTAGTAGGGCGGAAATGAAAAAGGGCGGGAAGAAAGGAGATCCCCGAGAAAACCAGGCACGATCATTTGCGTAACTCCGCAGGAGCAGTTAAGTCTACTCCGCATGCATCAGTGATTTCAAAACCCCATACAGAGCGCGGCATTTCACGTAGTCAACGAAAGCACAAAACCGGTTAACATTACACCGCGTGCACATGACAAAAAAATACACCCGGACAAACATCTTTCCACAAGATCTTACTTCACAAGCCTTTATTAAACAAGCCGTCAATGTCCCAGTCTAACGACTTGCAGCGCCTGCAGTTGTTTATGGTTCAGCGCTCGTGTATGCACGCTTAATCTATGTAGGTAGTTTTGATGTGGTCTTTGTTTTTATTTCATATCTGGTAGTTAATATACATGCATTCAAAATTACCCCACATAGGAAATTTTAAATGAGGAAGTGACACGGAAAACTAAGTTTGCCTTTATCAGCTGTTCCTTCTCGCAGAAAGTTGACGTGAAAACTTTCGCCTTTGCTTAACAGGAAAACATTACGATATAAACTACAGCCATTAAAAGATGTTTGTTATAAACAATATCATAGAAGGGTTTTGCTTCCCTGCCGTAATTATCACCGTGTTTGAAGAATGGTCAAGTAGGTAGGTTAATGGCAGAAACCATTGCAGAGCTCTGTGCCACATTTTATAGCGGCAGCGACAGAGGTATAGGCCGTTCACGATAAAGTGAACACTGCATTAAGTTTTCTTTCGGACGTTTTGTAGTTATCTTTACAATTTTTAATATGAACTCTTCCGTGTAACTAAACACCAGTGAAAACGTATCAACACTCTCAAAAGTGAACATATATTAGCCCAATAAAACATATTTTTAACTAATTGCAAGTTCTGATGAGTGCTCAGTTTATTGTGAACAGCCTATAGTCACATACATGCCAGTGTTCATATTTACGGAGGGATGTATGGATGCAACTGATCACAGTTTTAAGTTTATATATATATATATATATATATATATATATATATATAAAATTTATATGACAGTGACGTAATGTTCACTATTTTTGTACGGGAAATTTATTTTACTTAACATAACCGCATTGTACAGTGAAATGTACACACGCAACAGTGAAATTTCATGGTCACGTAAGGGAAAATTTTCTACTCACACCTGTTTAACTTTCTGCGTACCTTCTAAAATATTAAACAAAATTTCAACGGAAGTTTCTAAACGAAACAAGAAGCGGTTATAAGTATTATATATATATATATATATATATATATATATATATATATAAAAAGCAACAACAATTTCGGAAATTTTAGCGATGTAGTCGTTAGCAAACAGAGTTACTGGGAAAGGAGCAGTCGTCTGACTCCAACTCCCACTGTAAATTTTCACATCTATAATTAGGTTGTGAAATAAAAATTATAATAAAAATTACACAAATATGTCTAAATTTTCTAGTTTTCATTATTAATAAGAAATTTTATCTTACCATATGTAACGTCTGTACAAGTTGGTGTGTACTAATTAGTGTATGTACAACTGTGATGTATAGTACCGGTATTAAATCTCAGGGTGTTTTGTTTGGTTATTTGTGTGGGTGGTATAAAGTGTGAGGTGTTAATCATGGTGACAACTGATTATAGGACACTCATAAACTCTACTGTAAATTACTACCACACAAAACATAAATTCTGATAAGACACAGAAAATGA
>PNEQ01076708.1:0-18347 GCA_003012365.1 Medauroidea extradentata | reverse complement strand
GGAGCGACACACTCTAGCAAAGTGATTATTACCACCGCACGAATTGCACTTCGCACCATAAGCCGGACATGCCCGCCGCTCGTGCTTCTTGCCACATCGGTCGCACTGAAATCGCCACTGCTCTTTGTTTTCTTGACGTGGAAAATCACGACGTGCAGAATCACGACGTGTAGAATCACGACGCCCAGAATCACGATGTTTCGGGGGGGGGGGGGGGACAGGGTTCCAAAAACTGCTCATTTTATCTCTAATATATATGCAACATACAGGAATTTAACTATAATATTAACTGATTGAATTAATTTAAATGACACATACTGAAAATAAATCTTGCAAGAAAAAGTATCTGTGCATTTATAAATAATGAACTACCTATTACTTAAAAATAACTGATTGTTTTGTTTATGTATTAATTTTTGAATGCTCCCAGTATCTGAAGTGGTTATGGGTGCAGAAAATGTATGTCAGTGATTGAACACAGTTTAACTAACTTTATTGTACTACATGTCTGATATGTGATAACTGGTGTCATTCGATAGTACAGTACTATAGTGTTGATATGATGTAACTGCATCCTGCAGAAAACATAACAAAAAATTATTTTAAATTGTTAACAAAAATAATTATTTAGTTAAAAAGCTATGTCTTTTTAAATTTAATGAAACTATATTGTTAGTTTTTTTTTTCTTTCAGAGAGGGTGACGAAGCGCTCTAAAATTTTAATTAAATTGAAAATATAATATAATATATCAACATTTTGGAGAAAAAGTTTTTAATTTTTTATTTTTCTAATGAAAATGTTTCCTTATAAATGGAGCCAAAAATAAACAGCTGAGCCAAGGCTATGTTGAGAAGATTAAATAAAAGCAATCTTTTTTTATAATGCTTGGGATGAGTTTAAATTTAAAGGAAATGTTTTTGTGAGAAAAGGTAAAAAAAACTCTAGAAACACAAGTTAAATTTGAAATGTTGCAAAGAAAATGTTTAACAACTAAACACATATAAAAGATATTTGTTCTGTTTGCAAGCATTATCAATCAAAATTTATTTAAAAAGCAGATTACATAAAGGTCTTAAACCGTTTACTAAAAATGATTCGAAGACAATATTATTAACTGAAAGCAATTCAAAACTTAAACCTAAAAAAGTTACTGTAAAATTTGCAATTTGTGGAATAGATAACACTCAGTCGTGCAGAAAAAAAAATCATGAACTATATAGAATGCATATAAATTCAGAAAATAAATTGCGTGAAGTTGAAGTCATAAATGATGATGTTGAAATAAACAAAATAGTATCCGCAATCAATGGCAGATTGAAAACTTATGTTATTAATAATTTAATTGAAGAGCTAGATAAAATATTTTCAGTGATATGAAACAAATTGTAACAAACTAAATAAAAGAACAACTTGAACAAAATAATTTGAAAGTAAATTAAAAATTTTGTGTTGAATATAAGCGGGACTTCAATGACAGCAAAGAACATCACACAGTATGTCTAAAACTAAAGCTAAATTATTTTAAAAACCACTGATTTAGTAGAACATCATGAGCAAAGTATTTAAAAATTTTAGCTGAATTGGAAATATTTGAGAGAAAAAGAGCACAATGGTCAACTAATAAAGTATTAGATGTTGAAATTTGATTAAATAAGTATAATCCATTGAAAGGTAGTTATGTTGATCTCCCCAAAAAAAATTAAAGACAAGCAGGTAGTTATGAATGTTCAAAATAATGATCAAAAATAATTTATATGGTCTATTTTATCGACACTTCGTCCTGTGAAAAATAATTCCAAAAGAGTTATGTAGAATATGTACATGTGTTTAATGACACACTTACAGGTTTAGGATTTCCGATGAGGTTGGATAAAATCCCAACATTTTAAAAAAGAACGGGAATATTGATAAACGTTTGCAAAGAAAAAGAAAGTAAATAGGAATATAAAGACGAAATATAGTATATATTTTATCCATTGCAAATTACAAAAAATGAAACTGACAAACACATTAATCTACTATACATTAAAAATTAAATTAATGATCACTATTGTTGAATAAAAAGTCTTTCAAGAATTATTGGATCATAGCTTTCAAGAAATCATTGTAAAAAAAATATTTTAGTGAAAGATGTTTACAATATTTCATTTCTGAAAACAAATTAAATGATCATATGAAGATTATAGATATCATAATGCTGTAAAGGCACATTTTCCACATCAAATAATAATATTAAAATTTGAGAAGCACCAAAATTCTTTAGAGGGTTCCATTTGTTATATGTGCTGATTTTGAATGTTTATTAAAAACATACATACTTGTGAACGAAATCCAAAATTAACTAACAAATATGAATTCATGAATAAATATGTAAATCTAATGGAAGAAGACATTGATTCTGGTGTATATAAAGAAATATCAAACAGATCAACAAATTAATAATGAACTAAAATTGAAATGTATGTCTTATACAAAAATTATCAGAAACATGAATTAGCTTTTGTTATTATATAAAATATGAAAATGATGATTATTACAAACCTACCGTATCTTATCAAGGGAAAATGTTAATAGATAAAGTAAAAGCAATTGCTGATATATACAAAAATATTATACCAATGATACCAACAACTGATGAAGAAAAAATAAATATTTAGCAGCCACACATTGCCATATCTGCGATTGGGTAAGGAACGTGTAGGAGATAGTGATCATTTAAAAGGGAAACTTACATGAGCAGCATGCTATGAATGTAATTTTAATGATTAAAATCCAAGTTTTGTTCCAGTTTATATTCATAGTTTATCAGGATATGATACACATTTATTTATAATAGATCTCGAAAATGTATGAAAATTAAAAGCAAATTGATCTTATTCCAAATAATGAAGAAAAATATATTTATTCTACAGAACACGTAAATTATGGTGTGAATTTAAGATTTATTGATGCATTTTAATTTTGACTTCTAGTATTGATGCTCTTTCTAAAAATAAAAGTGTGGAAAACTTTCAAAATTAAATATCTAGGGGAATGTACGAAATTATACAACAAAACAAATGTTTTAATATTAGCTGACATATTTGAAAATTTTATAGATACGTGTATTAAAACATAAATTAGATCCAGTATGGTATTTCACAATGTCGGCATTAGCGTGGGATGCTAAGTTAAAACATACAAAAATGTAACTGGAATTATTGACAGGTTACGATAAAATATTAATGATTGAGAAAGGAGAATAGTCTTGTGTTTACAGCAGTGATTTAAAATCTAACCGCAAGCAGCGTGCATTACATGAATTAACAATTATTATCAAGGTAAGTGGGGCAGTGCAGTTTTATACCCTTTTTGCGTTACTGAATTTTTATGTCAGTTTCCCGTGGCAACATTGTTGCTGCTTTCCGCTAGGAATTGTGATTTGTGTCAACTACCTTCATACAAATTCACACCTGTACCAAACATCAGTCATTGGCCAGTCCTGTGTTTGTTCATTCGCAGGACGCAACAAATTGTGGTGTAATTACAGATGTCGCGTTAGTTAACAAAATTAACAAACAGAAGTCAATGCAACAGGTATATGAAATTTATTAGTTGTTAATATCAGAAACTTAACTCATTAAATAAAACATTTAGGAATCTCGATACCGATGCAGACGCCGTCGAAAGCGCTCTTACTGCCGCCGGCTGGGGATGTCTGGGAGTGGAGTGGGTCTCTTATATTTGAGCTACGGGTTGCATAACTTACGAATCTGCAGGGGAAAGGGGAGCAACTGATTGTGTGTGCGCGTGCGTGTGTGTGTATGTATGTATATATATATATATATATATATATATATATATATATATATATATATATATATATATATATATATATATATATATATATATATATATATATATATATATATATATATATATACATACATACATACATACATACATACATACATACATACATACATACATACATACATACACATACATACAGGATGTTTGGAAATTATAGGTACAAACGAAAGGGGTGTGTCGAGGTTGAAGAATCGATGAAATAATGCTAATAAACATAGTTACGGAAACTAATGGTTTTCCCAATATGACACATTACGTGTTACGACAGGAACACTATAATACCAGAGTTACCGAGGATCAAAACGTCAAAATGTTGCACATTTGGACGAAGATTTTACATCATATATTCTAAATGTGCGCCGTTCGTGTGAAGGCAGGCTTCAACACGTCTTCGCATCGATGCCCGTACACGTTAAAAAATTCAAGCTGTGTTCCGAATGCAGTGGCAACCAACCACAATACGTTCCTGTAGTTCGTGGACACTATCAACAGGGATGGCATACACCAAAGCTTTTAAATATTGCCACACAAAAAAAAAAAACAGTATTCCAACATAGACATGTTTGCACGTGTCCATAAATCGTAATGGGAAAACCATCGTTTTCCGGACATAGTTTATTAGCATTATTCGTTTGTACCTATAGTTACCAAACATCCTGTATAAATGTTTGGATTATATTTTAGTTGTTACATCTTAACGGACGTTGCACACATTTTTATACGCCCTGTCGCGTGTCTATGTATACACACGCACGTGTGTGTATGTGTGATAGGCTGTGTGGATGGTGTGTAATCAGGGGCGTCATTTCCGGTTTTTCCAGGGGGGGGGAGGGGCAAGATTTTGTTTTCTGACGACAGTGACCTCGTTGCATCTTTTTTATTAATTAAGCATGTATCAATTAGATACTTTAATAATAAAACTTCAGTTTTATGTCCTTAAGTTAGCATTATTTACATTTAAAAATACAAAAAATATATTTATACACATAAAATTCCAAATCCAGGGGGGCATTTGCCCCCCCCCCCCCTGTAGCCTCAAATGACGCCCCTGTGTGTAATAAACATAACTAAACATATTTTTAATAAACTGAACCTCATGTCACGAACAAGTCAATCACGCCCGAGTACCGATGTCTTTCGGACGATACAATGACTCGCAGTTCTTCGCCAGTTTTGCGCGTTTCCGCACGGTTTCTTCCTCCTTTTATTCCCATGGCGTACACAGAATCTATCTTGGAGCAACAATACCAGCACACAATAAAGGCAGGGGGTTCCAACAATCAACCAGCTGCGGCGAACGGCCAGTCGGCTGGAGTGAAACGATTGCGTTCACGGGGAGAAGAAGAAAGAACGACCAAGTAATAGGAAGAGGGAAATGCGTTGGCTGCTGGCTCAGTCAGGCCGAGAGAGCATGCCGCGTTGTATTGATAAATGACTTCTTTCATCGCGTGATTTATATTTCCACCAAGAAGAGGATAATGCAATTTTAAATGGAAATAATGAGAAAAGTCTCCTTTGTTTTTCGATAAAGTAGGATATTCTTCCTCCTCCTTTCAATCCTTCAATGGAGATCGCGACGCTATTCTGAGAGTCACGGACGTAAAAGCAAAGACGTCCAGATTTTAAAACTGGTTAATATTTAGCCCTTTATGGCTTTGCTTGATATTATTTTAACAAATATTTATAATTGCCAATTACAGAAACATATGGCTTGTAAGTACGTTTACTTTCGTAATAGGTACCGTTGCTAAATAAATAAATATATGTGTGTGTGTGTATATATATATATATATATATATATATATATATATATACACACACACACGTTATTCCCGGATAGAGCTACTACAGAATAATATACATTATAAATACACATGGACGTAACAAGTATGAGCTAACACATTTTTTTAATAACGTTGACTCCTATAACTTAAGAACAAATAATCAGTTTCAAGGTAATATGCTAAGCCGTAAAGCCACCTCTAAATATATTCTTATACAGGCTGTTTACTATAAATCGAGCACTCAGAAAAACTTGTAATTAATTAAAAACATGTTTTATCGGGCCAATATACGTTATTTTTTAGAGTGTTGAAACATTTACATATGTTTTTAGCTACAAGAAAGTTTTATTTTTAAGAATAGTAAAGATGCGGCTGCAAAACAGCTTAAAGAAAACTTTATGCAGTGCTCACTTTAATGCGAACGGCCTATAGGCTGTTTATGGTAACTTCAGAAAAATTTGACAGTTCCGAGCTTTTTTAAAGTGTTGTAGGTAGATGTTTGATGCTATGTCAGTCGACATTTTTAGTTCTAGAATAAACCTGAAATGTTCTCTTCACAATTATTCACTGTAAATTTGGTTTTGCATCGTGAAACATATTACAAAATATTTACTGTAATTATCCGTAAGTAACTATCAAAATTTACTGATGGTATACGAAAAAGATAGTTTAAGTATGTCCCATGAAGTGATTTTGGTCAGCAAGAGTTTCAGCGCTGTTTGGGGTGATACGAGTAGAGGAATAGGGGAATCTTGAGAAAATTCACCTGAAATCGAGCCTGGATCGCCTTATTGGAAGCTTCTATGTTAATCGCAGGTAGAGTAGTCGGCGACCTTAAAGATAGAGCATATTTTACATTGTTTTGAATAATGTTATTTTCAAGTCTATTTTCATGGTATTATTCCCACCTAAACCGATTTGCGATAAATAAATAATACAGTTTTGGCACACATTTTTCTAACTGTCATCACGTAAGATCATACTACATCCTGAATCACCCTGTATTCGTTGTGTTTATTTCTTGCCCTGCTATATACTTACAGCACTGAAAAAAAATTCCAATCTTCTGAAAGGAAGGTTACAAGTTTCCATTTTATTGTGAATAGTCTGCATATACAGGTGTCCAGAACAGGGCCGTGTAAAAGGCAACCACGCGAATATTGAGCTAAGCGGGAGACGAAAATATTTGTGGCACAATGTTGTATGATTACATTTTACGTGCACAATGTGTCAACATAGCACAGAGGACGTCGTCTAATGCGAAAAACTTATCCTACAGTCACTGTTTTATCGTGTTATAGTTACGTGTTCAAATATCGGGTAGTCCAAATATGATTCTGAATTTACTCGACGTAGCATACATAAAATAATACCTAGAAATTGAGCGCAAGAAGGAGCTTACGCCGCACTGTTTTACCCCAGGTTGTACCCGAGAAATGTTGTACAACATTTGATCACTAACATTTTCATCTCAAATTTAATTCAGGATTTGTGTGGTGTGCTTATTAGACGGTAATTTATGGACTCACTGGTTTTGTTCATAACAATACAGAAGTGTACGAATACGAATAATTAGTGTTAGTAGCATTTAAATAAATGTCATTTTAAGTAAATACAGCGCTTTGGTTTGTGTATACTATACTGGTCCAATTGTTCGGTGCGACTTATGTCCAAGTGCTCGATTGTGTTAAACGTTTTACTATAGACGTAGGTCATGCTTAGTTTAAGTGGACGCCTACTGGAGCGGCTAATGGCTCAGTGGCTAGAGCGCTCGACTTCACCACGTGAGATCCGTGTTCGATTCCCGGTGAAGGGGAACCACCCCCGATTTTTGCATGTGGGAAACGTGGCGTACGTTGCCGCGGGTTTTCTCGGGGTACTCCTGTCTCCCCCTCCCTTCGCAATTCCTTCTCGTAGAGTTTTATTTCTTGTCATCATTAAAGGATCAGCAGACGCCTACGAGTATGCGATCAGAAATCAATTTTTTGGTTGCGATGCACTGCCCTTGGGTACACTACCCATAAGCAATTAATTTAATTGAGTTGAACCCTACAATAACGCTCTTAGTCACGTGTAGTCGAATTCGCCAATTATAATTTGTTTCTGCTTTCAAGAATCTCACGAAATTTGCTACTTTCAGTGAACGAGATTTGTCTAAACTAATCTCTGACAAACTCACTAAAGTATGCCACTCAAGTAATGATTTCGACTCCGAGCGCCGGCTACAAAGACTCGCTTCTTTTGTTTGATCAGCACAGTAGTTGAGTCCACTTTTCCGACTTTTCAGCGATAGTTGGGCTTTTCCGTGGAATTATTCTTACGGAGGCTAACGGTTGAGTTACACTAAAAGATTATGACCACTTTTATTATATTGCTTTCTTTCTCCGGTAGAGAAATATTCTGATGTTTGTTTGTTACTGTCAGGCTAGTTTACAAGCCTCCAGAACTCCAGGATTCAGGCATGTGAACATGAAGTGAACCTGAACTGAACATTGTCTGGTCATCTTTCAGCTAAACAGTTGAACTACATAACACAGGGCTTTTAAAACGATAGAGACAGTCATTATTTGTTACAGATTTTGGTTTGAAATCGTTGGTCAGTATATTTCTGTTAATTTCTTTGGCAGTTACCTTATTTTTAGAAATTCAGTCACTTATTTGGCTAGCTAAGGACAATTCTAACCTCTTGCGTAACCATATAAAAGATTATGTATATAGGTATGTCTTCGTTCAGTTCAGCTCTGCTCAGTCCGGTGAGACCGAGCAATGTGGCACAGTGGTAACATGTTGGACTCGCATTACAGAGGACCCAGGTTCAATCCCCGACTCCGGCCATTCTGAGTTAGATTTCCATGTTTTCTCAAAATCACTCGAGGCGAATGCTGGGATGGTTACTTAACAAAGGCCATGGCCGACTCCTCTTGCAGCTCCTGTCGTTGTACCATTGTTTGTCACCGTATATAATGACCTCGCTGTCGACGAGACGTAAAGCCCACTTTCCTACCTACCTGCCTTCAGTCCGGTGAGTATATTGGAAGTAAAACATTTTTATCTGGATTCTACACTCCAGTCCACCTCGGCAACTGAACTGAGTTATTTCACTTGTCTTCTACTTCAGTCCACTTCGGTTCAAACAGGATGGAAATTTTACTATAAACGCTTTAAGGACGGTAGACCCTTAAATATTCATTGTTTTATATTTTTGCCAAACACTGTTCAGCTTTTACACATAAGATAAAATGCAATGCCCAAAATAAAAACAATATAGGTACCACAGTTTTAGCATAATCACCTCTCAAAGTCGCAAAGTGGCTGTTGCGGCGTAGCCAAAATAACAAAAAAGTAATTAATTTGCAGAAACAAGATAATTCATATTGATACAAAATTATATGGGGTACTTAAATACACTTCTGTAAATAAAAATTGATACATTTTTGCGTTTTTTTTAATTAATGAAAACTTATAAATTTTTGTATAAATTTGACTTTTGGCTACTATTGAAATGTTCAAAACTAACTTTTGTCAATAAAATGAATTGATGCACTGACTTTCTGTTCCTGTAATTATTAATTCATTAGTTATTTCCTTTTTTTTATTTTGGCTACACTGCAATGGCCATTTTGAGGCTTTGGTGAATGAGTATGCAAAAACTATGGGGCAATTTTTTTTATTTGGAGAATTGACATATTATCTTATGTGTAAAAGCTGAACAGTTTTTGGCACAAACATAAAAAAAAGTGAAATTTTACGGGTCCAAATAAGGTCGACAACATTTCATGTAGGGTTCTAACTGTCCTTAAAAATACATGGAGTTCTAAGGGATTAGTTTTACTGCATTGAGACATTCGTAAATTACCTAAGTCTTTCTTGAATATTTTTGGAATTAAAGTGAAATAAACTTGTTTCCTTCATTATCAAGACTAGGGTTATTTTAAAAATTTATGTTCGTGTTACAACATGAAGTAGCGTACAGTTTGTTTTGTAACATGCGTGTAAATTCACATCTGCCTCCTACTGAGCGAGGTCACGTTGGAATGTTCTGGCTCATAATCTGGAGAACCCAAGTTCGATTCTCGGCCCCGGCAGTCCTGATTCCAATTTTTCATGAATTCTCGAAATCGCTCCAGGGGAATACGGGGATCGTTCCCTGACGAAGACAATGACAGATTCCTCTCGCAGTTTCTGTCATTGTGTTTATTTGTATTTCATCGTCTCTAAAGACCTTTCTGTCGACGTGATGCATAACCCGTTACCTTACCTGTGCCTCCTTTCTTTGTCGCCGTCTGTTGTCTATTTTCATTGTATTTTTGTAGCAACATGTTTGGTCTTATGTACCTTCTCACACAACAACGAATTTCAGTATAGTGTAGTAAATTATTGCGTTGTTTATTCGGGTTTACTCAAATCCGTTGCAGTAATGACAGGTACCATATTTTTGTTAAGAAATATGGCGTACTGTAATATATTCAATAATCTGAAAATATTCCGTAGTTTCGTAGGACAACTTAAATGTTCGAATGTTTGTTGTAGTGTAATTTTTTCTGTAGTGATTCCTGAGATGCCATTAATTAGTCCTTGGATTACTAAGACACAGGCGTGTAAGAACGTGGCAAGACGTGTTTGTGTACGGCCATGGTTGTAGCACAAAGAAAGTTGCGGAAAGTTACAATTATTTCAACTGTATTTGTATTTCTTACTACATGCATGTATTGCCACTGTAATGTGCAATGTAGCGACGGGGCTAAAGGGGTTTACACAATTAAAAACTTAAGTTGTGTAACTTAGAATTTTCCATCACATTGGCACAGTTGAACTGTTACTGTTTAAGTTCGGCTGTGGAAATCGTAAATGTAGCTAATCACAGGAAAGGTCGGTATTAAAATGATACCATTCGTAATTTCCTCGATAACTGCAGTCTCACTGTAACCTATATAATACGTACAAAATGGGATGTTTTTAAGGAAAATAAATGTAATTTGCCACGTAATTCCAGTTTCCGGTTGTAAATATGGGCTGTTCACTACGAATTGAGCACTCAGCAGAACTTGTAATTAATTAAAAATATGTTTTATTGTGCTAATATATGTTATCTTTTGTGAGCGTTGAAACTTTTAAACTGGTTTTCAGTTACATGGAAGTTTTCATGTTACAAATAGTCAAGATAACTGCAAAACGGCCGAAAGAAAACTTTATGCAGTGCTCATTTATCGTGAACGGGCTATACTAGCGGAGCTCCTCATAATTTTACTAAATGTTTTTCAGCGTAGCATTGGGTATAATGAATACAGCTGACAATGTAATACTGTAAGTATGTTACTATTGGTTGAACTTGAGCAGTAACCTCACTATTGTGCACGCTCAACTTTTGCAACTTACGTCTTAAAGTCAACTTCTTAATGCTTAAGTTTTTAATTGTGTAAACGGACTTTAAGCCGTCGAATTGGCCAGTCGGGTGAGACAATAGTAGGGACAGTCTGCCTCTCCGGGCACGGGCCAGCACAACCTGCCCCCGTACACGCACAGCTCGTCGTCGTTGCACTGGTTGTCACAGGTCATCCTGGGCAGCAGGTGCACGCACATTCCCAGCATGCTGGTCCGGATGCAGTACTCGTTCTCGCCGCACCACAGCATGCACTCGGCGTTACTCACTTCCTGCACGCGCATGACGCTGTTCTGGGCGCGGACGAAACTCGCCAGCATGAGCACCGCGAACAAACACCACAGTGATACACCACGGCGCATGTCTGAAACACAAGCGTTATGTGGTGAGTCTGTTTCTAGTCGCCACACTGTACACGATGCTTCAGTAAAAAATACATGCACATACACACACAGGATGACATTGAGTAAGTGTTACAAATTGTTTGGAGTGGTAGATGATGTAAAATGGAGCATATTTTATTAATGTGCCCATTGCCGAAGATGTCTCCTTATATCCGAATTTGGCGTTATCATTGCGTACGGTAGTGGTTGTAGGCAACTCGGCGACAATTAGATATTGAAAACAGCTCGTGCCTGGCGTATTGGGTGTTGGTAGGTGGCAGACACGTGTACACCACCCTCTTTAATACTCAGTTTCTGCACGTGTCCACTCATGTTTTACGATTGCGACGTTGATATTCACAGTAGCTCAGACACGTGGAAGACTACACGTTTACACACCTCACAGCCATGCATTTAGTTTATGGTGCGTGCAGCTGGCGGCAACTGCAGAGAAGCGGAAAGACAGTACCGCCAGAGGTTCCGTAAAAGACTACACCCTGCACACGCAATGTTCGTACACGTTGACCTCCGGTTGAAGGAAACTCATTCTTCGTGCGTCAGGAAGCTACCAAGTCTAGCGAGGACAGTACGAACATCAAGCTTTGAGGAAGAGATCCTGGAGCGAGTTCAAGAGATACCACCTATCAGCACACGGGCGATAGCATATGACATGCACACCAATCGTCGTTCTGTTAACGCAAGTTTTAATTGGACAAATGCTTCGACCATACCATACGTAAGATACAGGCCTTGCAGGAAGCTGAATTTACTGCATGTGAGGAGTTCTGTCTATGGATGTTGCGGCAGTGCGAACAATATCCACACTTCCTACAGTAGGCACTGTGTACAGATGAGAGCTGCTACAATAGGGAAGGCTTGTTCAATACTCATAACTAGGGCCACGAACTTTTCGCGAAAATAATTCTACCTCAGTTTGTTTCAGTGCCCCACATTTCTGCTCCATGTGATTGGGTGTTTTAACTCTCACACGTCTTGGGATTCTACTCCAAAATTACGGACGTGTGGTGTTGCAGTAACTTTCCTGTTATTAACACAGTCAAATGAGAGACTTCACTAAAACACACTGCCTGTAACCATGAAGAAGGTGTGCAAGTACGGCGCTGAAACAAATTGGAGCAAAGTTATTTTCGCGAAAGATCATTGCCCCACTCACGTATGGACCGAGGAACATAATCACGAGACATATCCAACACCCTTATCTACCACTGCTACCAATTTGTAAAATGTATTCAGTGTGTGTCTCAGCGCGGTAGTAGAATCTGTGGAATGTTTGTATTACTACACAAAGTTAATGGCAAGTGTTAGATAATTTTCTGGTATTTCAGTATTCGAGCCATCTTCGGAAGACCTAGAATATATTCTTCATAAACTGCCTGACATATAATGGAATCTTTCATTAATTCTTCAGGCAGAATCATTGTAAAGGAATTACAAGTTAACTTTCAAGAACGATTACAAGTCGAATATAAGATGAATATATAACACTCTCTCGAAAATTCGTCACAAATATATTGTGTTCCTCAACATTACCACATTTACCAAAAATACTTTAAAACAACAGTTAATGGAGAAAATATTAAAATTATATTTAGCAACTAGCTTTCGCCCCTTAAGTGTGCGTGGTAGATAAATAAACGCTTAAAACGTCAATTGATTTCTGGATAAAATACGTGAGTGTGAATATTCGAGCTAATGTGTGGTTCCAGCGTGACGAAGCACCCGCTTACTACGACCTCCGTGTATTTGACTACCTGAACACTTCTGTTGGACAGCATTATATAGGACGGGGAGGTCTCTAGCCACCACGTTCCCACGTGGCTTCAAGAAATCTACAGTTATAGAGTAATGCTTTTAGTGTTGAATTATGTACCGCGCCCTCTTAAGGCGGTCCATTTATTTCTGGCGCCACAAAGAAAAATGGCTAACATTTTTGTAGTCGTGTTCATTTCTGTGTTTAAACAGTTCGATGCAGGTTTTGTCATAGAAAAGATGTAGACACTTGTAGAACTACTAAAACTTTAATACATATTCATAGAACGATACGGTAATCGCGTTGTCGAGGGAAAGATAACGCGTCAATTCTGTGATTCGCTTAATGGCCGCCTGTCTATGGCGCTAAGCGGTGTGCGGAGCTTCGGTCGATACCAGATTAGAAGTACGTGTTCTACTCAACGTGTGCAAATATCGTCTGATTAGGAATATAACTCGAACAACTGAAGTGATGAGATTTTGGTCAGCACTTCAAGTCTAGGTCTTTAGCGCTGGTGAGGCGTGACATGATGTGAGTGTGGAGCAGCGGCGGAATGAAGGGGCTGGGGAAACGGAAGATATCCCCGATTAAACCCGCCGGCCAGCGGAATCGTCCAGCAGGATTTCCACATGCGAAAATCCAAGGACCGACCACGTCTGGAATCGAACCTGTATCGCCTTGGTGGGAGGCGAGAGGTCTTAACTCTTTGGCCGCGGTCCCTAGAATTTAATGAGCGTTACATGTGTGCATATACTTTACAGGCTAAGCTTATTTTCTTCTTGCCGAGAATGTCGAAATTTGTGTCTTTGTGGTCCATTTTTATGTATGAAAATCCTGCGCAGAAATTTTGAAATATTTAGGAGTGTATAAAAAACACTTATCTGTAATAGGCCTACTGCGCCGTTAAATGGTAGGGTGACCGCTGAATATGCCATAGATGTGAGTTGGCGACAAGATGGCTTGCCAGTTCAGTGACTTGCTCTTGGTGGTTAGATGGAAGTGTGATGCGCGCGCTGTGTTGTCTGTATATCTTCCGCACTTCTAGGCTTCGAACTCGCAAAACACGTTTAGAATAGTAATAATTATATGCAAATTATAATAAGGGAGGTACATAAGTAGAAAAAAAAACTATTTGGGTAAACCTATAAATTCATCGTAGATTTGCCGTGCCTTCAAGAAACGCCAAAGTCAGTGTATATTATTACGTCTTGTCTCCTCCCTCCTCCCCGGGTCCCCTTGCGTTGCACAATATTCAATATTAACATTTTTGGTTTAATGATTGTATCTCGTGTTCTTGGCTTGTGAAATTGCAAAACCATGAAAAACCTGTAAAGCTCACGATAATTGGCTAGTGAACAGACTTAGTGCCTGTTAATGCCCTTGGCTTGCCAACCCGAATCCCCAGGTTCAACACAACACCACCTTTGAGGTGAACAGCAATGGAGACGTCTCGCGCCACTGACCCAGTTGCTTCGCTCACACTGCATGAATAGCCAGTTATTTGTTTGGAGTATCTGATATTGGTCCATCCTTCTGCGTGAGATTTAACAGTGAAACATTAGAGTGAATCCCGTCTGGGTCACTTTTCAAAAGTTTAAGAATTTTTTATAGTTTTGTAACTTAATATAAAAAAATTATAAAATTACGAAACACAGTGAAAAATAATTTATCTTTGCTTTCTACCCATGATATTGAATACGTTTACTTAACATATTGCGCAATGCATGTTCCAATAAATTAATTAGTTAACATGGCATCCATAGTCTCAGATGTTTTTTGAATTGTCATACCAACTCTGGAATCAGACATTTCGTTCTCCTTTAATCAGCGTTTAATTTTTTGCTACTATTTACTTCGGATTTTCATAATATTTTAAATATAATTACATTCTAACACCTTGATGAATTTCCATTAAACGTCTTTATCAAGTACTGGTGTCTAACATTCATTGTAAGATGCAGATCAACATGGTTTTATAACGCAGTTTTAAAATTTGTATTGCCAAATTAATAATAATAATAATGCTCCTAATTTTTAACAGATTATATTTATCCATTTTTACAATTTCCTCATTAATCAAATAGCTCAAAAATGGAAAGTAGTTTACAGCCACTTTAACGTATTTGATCTTCGATACTGGGCATAACACCCGAAGGACGCGACGGAAATCTCATGAGGTATTCTGATACATGTGATCTAATATATTTCTTTCTTTATATTTTTTTTATTTGCTGTCTAAAGTTGCTGCTCGAGCGTGGATTTTTGTTCTTAAGGGCTTCGCCTATCGCCTACCACGTGCTTAAAATGCGTTGCAGCGTGTTCGTAAATACGTTTTTTTTTTTCAAGAAAGTATTCCACATATATCCAATGTGTCTACGTACGAAAAAAAAAAAAAAACACTGCAAACGATGACTGAAGGGTTGTTTCAAAGCATCTCCTCGATTAGAAAAATCATTTCGGAGCTCCTCTAAATGGCTAAAAACAGTTTTTTCAACCTGTTATATCTGAAAAACTACTTGCGGGATTCGTATGAAACTACTCTAGGAGCATGCAGTGGACTGGGTCACCACTGAAAGTGTCAATCAGGCGAATGTTCTACGATACCACTGCACGCCGTTTCAGTTTCTTGCGGTAGAGGCGATACCGCGCCATATGAGCCGGTCAGCATCGCCCTTGGCTCCGTGCCTCACTCACACAAACACGCGGCCAGTAGGCGGGCGCCTTAATAATGTGAAGAACTGAGATTTCTTTATTTTCCGGAAGACCTAGCTGTAAAACGACTGTTCATTTACCTGGAGAAATAGGCCTATAGTATCTTCCTCTACTAATATTTGATGGCATATAAAAATGCACTAAGAAAATACTTTCACAATGATGCTAAACCGCGAGATTCTTGGAGATATTGAAGACTTGTGGTTCTAAGTTAATTCTAAGGTAAGTACGTGTGATATAATCTAAAAGTTCGTATATTTTAACACTTCATTGTCTTAATTGCATGTTACTTGACACATTGTTTTATTTTCTGCAAAACTAACTCTTATTTATTTTCGAACTTACATATATGTTGAAAAGTACGAGATAGTGTACGTCCATTCAACTGTGTAACTATGAAGTTTATCGAACTGCCACGTGCTACTATAATCAAGTGAAATTGTGTACGTAATGCATTCTTTGAAATTAAGAAGAAAAAATGCAAATGTGACGACGTTAGAAATGTACTTCAGAGTTTACGTGTACCTATATCATATATAATTAAATTTTATTCTTTAACAAACAGTTATTTTTATCGTGTGATCGTTTCATTACTGAGGATAAGTCTTAGCTTAAAAGTAAATCGGGACAGTTTATTTCTGTCGAAAGAAAGTTTTCTATTTCGGCAAAAGAATCGGGCACAGAAAATTATCAAATATGCCCAATATTACATGTTACTGTATCACTGCCATGTAAATATTTTCACTCTTAGTAAAATCGTGCTTGAGATTCATAATAATAAGGACATGGGATTTTGCAACATTTTTTTTCAGGGCAGGTGTTTTTCAGTTTACATTTACGGAAAACAATAAACCATGTTGTAAAATATCGGTAGGCCTATTCATTAAATATGTTTTTTTATCAAACTGGGCGAATTTTTTTCCCTGCAAATGATTTCAGCAGCAGAAAAATTTACTATATCCCTCTAACTTTTAACAGATAAACATTAATCCCACTTGTATTTATATTAATTACGCATATCTGTTTTAAACTCGGCAAGCTCTTTTCTTCTGGTTCTTATATCCTTATAATATTAGGGTTTATGTAAGAACCAGAGAAAAATAGTTACCACATTATAGTTTAATTATCGTGTTAAGAGCAATTATAATTCGGCCACAGGCATTATCTGGACTCGCAGATAGTACATTTATGTCCCGAAACATTATTATATCTAAAATAATTGTGAAGAATTATCATTTTCCCCACTAATCTAAATAAACGTGAAATAAAACACTCCACAACAAAAGGAGTGTCAACAAGTTCCATAACTTTTTACATAAACCTAATGTTTGAGGGTTTAAAATTACTTACTGTTTTACTGTAAATCACTGTAAACCTTAAAGTATGGAGCTGACTGTCTGAATCTAACTTTGGTTGCTACGCGTCTTAAAAAGATAATTATTTCTTCATATCACTCATTTATCTAATCACAAGTTATCGAAGTACCTTACTACAAAGATAATGACCATTACGAAAACTGTGTTGACTGCAAGATGCCAAGTTACAGTTCGATAACTGTTGCGCAAAGGAGTAAAGACCAACATTCGCAAATTGACGCCTGTCCACGCTTAGTTCTGTGTTGTATAACAATGTTACTGGAAAGGTCAAGACGAAGGTGATATCTTCTAGTATCAGTGGAATTGTAACTAACGCAAAAACGTGTTTCTGGGGGGCATCTGGTTTTAATAAGTAACTGTCGAGAAACTGAACTTACGTTACTTTAGGGCGCTCGCATTCTTGGTGGGTATAAACTGCATTGAAGGTTTTTTAAAAACAAATTTTTTTAAATTTAAATTGATTCTTTTAACCGGCAGAGAACATCAATTTTAGTCATGTATTACAATTTACCCCGTAAGCATATACGAAACTTAGTTAAGGGGCATCCCTAGATAGGCTGCGTTTGTGTGTGTGAGGCAGGTGTGGTAAGGTTGCCGTTGACCGACGTATGTAATGTATTATCGCCTCTCCGCGCAAGCCACTTATCTGGTGTCACTGCTTTACTATTATCCTTGTTATAATGGAACTTTTCGCGATGACCACATTATTTTATCTGTGGCCAGCGTTGTTGAAGGTCTAACGGTTGTTACCATAATAGTGTTTTTCGAATCTGGTTGTTATTTAACAGATACAGTAGTCTGAAAACCCCATTCTTGGTCATTTTGAGGTGCCCGAAAATTGTGTTTAAAAAAAAAAGTTCTGAATTTTTTAAACTATGGTTTGCAGTGTGTGTTCTTTTCGTATACTATATACAAATAAAATACGTATTTAGTAGTTTCGTAAAAAAAAGATTAATCGCAACTCGATGCGCCGCATTTCCAGCGCAGGTAGGGAGGCCCCTTAAGAGTTAGTGGACCGTAGCTTTTTTTTTTTTTTTTTTTTTTTTTTTTTTTTTTTTTTTTTTTTTTTTTTTTTTTTTTTTTTTTTT